>JARJEC010030762.1:0-14338 GCA_030264575.1 Tachinus sp. AB-2021
GGCTGAGATCAAAATTTCCGCTAAAACGTTTAATTTTTGAACTTAGCCATAGGCTGAGATCAAAATTTCGGCTAAAATGTAAAAATTTCCAACTTAGCTATAGGCTGAGATCAAAATTTCGGCTAAAACGTTTAATTTTTGATCTTAGCCATAGGCTGAGATCAAAATTTTTGCTAAAATGTAAAAATTTCCAACTTAGCCATAGGCTGAGATCAAAATTTCCGCTAAAACGTTTAATTTTTGAACTTAGCCATAGGCTGAGATCAAAATTTCGGCTAAAACGTTTAATTTTTGAACTTAGCCATAGGCTGAGATCAAAATTTCTGCTAAAATGTAAAAATTTCCAACTTAGCCATAGGCTGAGATCAAAATTTCCGCTCAAACGTTTAATTTTTGAACTTAGTTTAGCCATAGGCTGAGATCAAAATGTTTACTGCGATCGCAAACTGACTTTCTTAATAGGCGATTAAATTAATAAATAAATAAAATACTCGCTTGACAATGGAATAATAAAGCTTTTTTATTTAAAAAAATGAATATAAAACATTTCTGTTAGTTAATACATGTGGCGACATCTTACATAGATTTTGTCAAACTGTCGGTCAAAAATGTTGATTTTTGCCGATAGATGGCAGGTTACATATGCATAGGCGTAGATAATGGACTTACCGCTCGGTTGAAAAAGATTAAAATTAATTTTATCAATCAACCTCCTAATACACGCGTACACATTTGTAACATAACAGCACCCAACGACATGGACGCCTAATATTTCTTTCACACGACGACATAAAATCGACAAGCTACGAGACTCCTCGTCCCATGTCGCGATGTTATGTTCCGCAGTATATCTGTGAACGCACTATAACTATAATGGTTATTCTATGTTGTTAATCATTTTTTTAGTTTCATTGGTTTTTATTCTGTATTTTAATTACGATAAAACATTTTTTATTCCTTTGCGGAATCGTTTTGCAAGCTCTTTCTGCATAGCATGCTGATCTTGCTGACTCGCCTTTGTAATTTCTTCCATAACCTCGTGGTTGTAGGTAGAATGCAGCATGAGAGCCAATACACCGGCACGAGATGCCATCGAATGTCTGATCTGACGTTCCTTTTCCAATAGCTCATCCATCTTCAGCCACTGTCTTACTCTCTCCAAGTCAATCTGAAATATAACAATAGAAATTAATACCAGAAGTGTTTGTTTGTTTTAGAAAGTTACCTCAGCTCTTCGAAGCTTTTCCCAGACGTAATGCTTCACACAGCTTTTTTTCGGAGCCCTACAGAAATCTCCCGTTAAATCAAATACGTTGGTAACCAAAGGACATCCACACACTTCATGATCACCGATTTTGGGATCCTTGCAATGTTCGGGGCAGAGAACACGCAGCCGCTTGCAATACGTTCGATTTACCGGGTTGTAAAAATCACAAAACATTATGTTTCCTGAAACATAATAAAATATTAATAGAAAAAATTGAGAATGTTTTTTCTTAATTAACCTTCAATTCTAGTCTTGAATATTGATCCAAAACTGGCCTGAGATTCGTATTTATTGAAACACTTCTCCATGTGCTTGATGGCAGTTTTGGAATGGATTTCATGTCCACAGGTAATGCAATATGTCGACATTTCAGCCTCGTCTTCATTCTCGTAATCAACGTTTGGATCAATGGCTGCACTTTTAGCACGATCGACGATCGCGTCCAATTCACGATGCCGTTTATCGAGCTCGTGCAAAATCTGCTTCACTTCCATCTGTTGCTTCCTCACCAGATCCAAAGCTGCAACAAAATACTTAAGACGCTGCAAATATTGAAAGCAAATATTAATACCTTTAATATTTTTGTCTTCGGCTACGCAAGGACTCAATGCCCATTCCTGTATACGCTGCGGCAGAACCTGGTATATTCTGTTAGTGGCCAAACGTTGTCCGCAGACGTCGGAACAATATTTTGACCCATAACGTGCGCTATTGGTACACGAAGGGCCGTAACACTGTCTGGCATAATCTGTTTGCAGATGCGAATTTTGCGGCTCTCGTTCCCTGTCCGAGCTCGAATCGCGACGCTTGCGACGACCCCTGCTCACTTGAACACTAAAATTACAAATAAATAGAAAATAATCAAACGGTTTTGCATCGAACGTACCCCCCGTAATTTATGCAAATACGTTGCTTGCAGCGCTCCTTATGTTTGGACGATCCGTGTTTGCTTTTCTTAATGCAAACGTCACATTTTCCACAATCCTCGATTCGGTAGCACCCCATGCAATCTCCGCACTTTTTCAACTTCTTGTCCGGCTTGCTTTCGCCGCGCTCTTTACGTTTGCGCGGCCTGTGCTCGTCCCTCGAAGCGGCCTCCTCGCGTTTTGTTTTCCATCTCGTTTTCAAGGTTGAATCTTCGTCGATGCATCTTATGCAAAAATACTGTCGGATCAGTTTCGCTTCCTTTTCCGATATATTTATACAATCGCCGTGATACCTGAAATGTTAAGTTGTAAATTGCAAGGATTCACTAATGAGCGGTATTACCATTCCTCGCAGGCATCGCAAGCAATCATGAATCGCGAGGAATCAGATGAACGGCATATGCAATAGGCTTGTCCATCTTGCTTTAATAATGTGTCAATTTTTGATTGCCTTTCGGGCAATAGGAATTGCTTGGCGATTTCTTCTCTCTGCATTTTCATCAATTTAAGGTTAGAAACAATTGAAATTGAAACAAAAATGGTAAATACTTACAGAGATATCGCGTTTCTTCGACATCGTCGCAAAAATTGTCGAAACCCAAGGAATTTATAATTGTTTTAATTAAATAATAGCATTGCTTTCAATTAAAATGTTTACATGTTCAATTAATTCCATTAAAGAAAACCGTAATTCGACAAACTAGTGGCCTCTACGAGAAATTTTATGAAGTTAGTTTAACATTAACAATAAATTACTACAGATGGCGGTAGCTCCAACACAGTGGCGTAGTCAAAATATTCTTTTTATATATTGTAAAAAGCATATTTTATAATTATTGGAGGGCTTTTTATCAGAATATGGATCTAAGAAAAAGGATAAAATATTGTTTATTACCGTTAGAAACATATCTAGCGAACAAGCTGCATTTGGCACTGAATTATATAGAAGTTACATTACATTACATTACATTAAAAATGCTCCCGTTAGAAAGAATGCGCTGTGCACAAAGCAAATCTAATTCAGTCTTACTTATTAAATCAAATGTGCCGCACTTAATATATAGCATATTTATTTTAAGTAATTTATTAAAAAAGTAGTAGTGCTGCGCACTACCATTTGACAGCACGAGTCATAATGAGACGTACACAAGCATCTAACACGGAAGCTCATTATTTTTTCGCTAGTACCACTTCCAGTTAGACATAATTCATAATTTGTAATGACCAGGTGACCATAGCAACAAGCGTCCTAACGTGCAATTAAATATTGCACATCGGAAAGAAAAATAAATGCCAATCAATAATGTAATCAACAATTACAAATATACAATAAAAAATAAAAATAAATCAGTATATAGTACGTAAATTCTCTCCATGTAAATAAATGCGCTGAAATTAGTTCAAATATGTACAATCGCAATATAATTCTAGTTGTTGATGCAATTTTATTGCGTGGGAGAGAATTCTGTTGGCACTAGAATGCGACAATGCATTTCTCGAATCAACGGCACCGTGTAAGCAACGCATTCATCCCAACCGGGCGATCTCCATGCACTCTCACGTGTTTCTTTCCGTGCATTCAAATCTTTATAACCTAAAAATTGTTCGGATAAGAAAAACCTTTTAATGCATCATTAAGAACTTACACCAAATATGATGGACATTGTAAAGTCTCCCGATTTGTGAAAAAAATCCCGCGAATGCTTCATGATTATTCTGACGATAATTAATAGCCCTCGCCCAATTGTTACCCCACTCGATCATCGTGCCGGGTTTCAAGGCATACGAACGAATTTCGTATATGTGTTTATCGTTCCTTGATTGAACCTGCGGCCAATAGCTGAAAGCGAGGAGATATTGCAAATGTCTGGAACGAACAAGTTTCGATTGTTCCTCTTGCAATTTTTGAAAATCCTATAAAAATTTTAGTAAGTATAAAATGGGAAACGATAAATATAATTAATACATTGTTTATGCTGAGAATTTCTTGGGAGTGATCGATTGTCTGGAAGCCGCCACGATATTGCCAGAGATGGATCGCCTGGTCCTGGTCTCCGACGTTCACGGTCCACGAACCAACCAATTCGACGTCTTCCGAGAGCTGCTTCTCCGCTCCAATTAATTGGACGGTCTTCTTTCTGTTACGATTTATTTTCAATAAAATTATTACTCAACTAAAGCAAAATGCGACTTACACGTTTTCTAAATATTTCTGCCGACAATCGGGTCGGAAATTGTGCGTTTGCAAGGAATAAACGAGCTCTTTATCGCTCAACATCCGACTGTGCGATTCCTTCGTGGGTTCGATCTTTCGAACCAGCAGTTTCGACAACCAAGCATCATTTTTAGGCGGTGTAGTCGTCACCGACCTAAATACAATTTATGAAAATTATTATTTATACAAAAATATAATATTTAGACAGCAATTGTTTATTTTAAATCAGTTCGAGGGATTAAACAAATCAAAAGGATAAAATAATTACAAACAATTGACAAAACATGTATGAACTTGTAAAGGTCAAACGTTTTGTTGTTTAAGTGGTGCTCAATGGAAAATTTTGAAGATTTTTAGAAAAATTTTGGAACTAATGGCAAAACAATTGAAGACGAATACCTACCTGATATTTTTTTGAAGTTTATTAAAAAGGTTTATTCGGCCGGCCATTCTGAGAGGTCGGAACACGTAGTCGGCAAGTTTTTTGACATCAAACCTTTATCAATGGTAAATTTCTTTTACCGGATAAAATTAGATTTGATAAGTTCTATGTAAATTTTTTTAATTATGAATAACCATTGCAACGTTGCAATTTGTACCAAGCTTCAGCTAAGTGATGTTGGGTTGCTACACTCAAAGCTGTTATTACTAAAGAGTTTTACTGTTAATCAAAACAGCAATTCCATTAAAATATATTTTAATTACGAAGAAATTCTGTTATAATTAAATCAATATAAATTTATTATAAGTTAACTTTAATAAAAATATTGATATAATTTTAAGTTGGCTGAATTGGTTTCAGTTAACCTATGTTTTTGGACAGTTGTCAAAAATGTTAAGTCAGTTCAAAACATAGAATGCAGGCCTATTTAGAAATATACCAAGGTATAAACAAATATGATAAGCTGACAATAACATCGGAAGGTATCAAAACCTATCGAAAAATATCGGAACCAATCAAACCGACGAGAAGAAAATACATAACACAATCAGACGCCATCCAATTGCATTATTTCGTTCGGAAAATAAAATCCGATGGGAAATATCGCAGCAGTCTGCTCAAATCCCTATCGATCAGTCCCGATGTTAATACATTGCACATATCGTTGATAGATCGGATCATCGACACGATCGATTATAATTGGTATGTTCGTTTTAAATAATATTAAAGAGGATCACTATCGCTCAAATTTCAGGAATGGAAAAATATCGATATTGGTAAACGAGAGGTGCGAACTGGATCACGCCTTATCGTGGCTGTCGACGTTGGGGGGCGCCTTTTCAGCTCTCGGCGATTATTTCGCGAACATGGCGGAGACGGCCGCAAAAATCTCGATGCACCAACTGCAACTGGCGATGCGATTGAACGACCCGACTATTGCGTCCCGTTGCAAATTGTATTATAGTTTAAGTTTGATACAGAGGCACCGATTCCGGTTGGCCAAGCACATTATCAAGGACGAGTTCCTCAATGCTATTAATAATCCAGTGAGGGACGATCGATTGATTAGAATGTGCCACGGGATTTGGGCCAAACTGCAGTACGAATTGCGATTGTTTAAAAGTGATAAAATGTTATTGAAATATTATTAAACTAAACGATTGGGTTTTTTCAAAAGATCGTAGCGTTAAAAATATTCATTAGAAATTGGTAAATATACACAATAAATATGGCAAATAAATCATTAATTGTAACGTAGCATAATTTTGTTAAATCGTTTCAACACGTTCGAATCTCCCAGTGTTTCAATAGTTTAAAAATACTGCGGTGGAATCATTTGGCCAACGTGCCCATGGGATCCCAAGCCGGCAGTACGATCGGTTCTTGCTTGAAGACCGACATGACATTCTCGGGCACGTATTTTTTATCGACGACCACTTCGAAGACAAACTCGTGGAACCATTGTGAAGTCATTATGAGGAAACCTTTCTCGCCCCGGTCCTCGCCCCAAGAATTTTCAACGCGCAGCTTCGTCACGTCGCCGGATGCCTGAAAATTTTTTAGAATCATTTTCTCATTGAGATCAATTGGATTTTATTACGTTGGTCGAAACGGCAGTGAAAACCATGGCGTGCGTCATCGAGCTCTCTCCGTAGACCAATCGTTCGGCTTTTGACATGGTTTTTTGTATATCGACTCCAAAAACTAAATTAAAATCATGTCTGAAACAAATATCGCAAATAAAATCCATATTTTAAATATCAAATGTTACAGCTTACACTTCTAAATCTTGTATGCCTTGTTTGGCTGCGAACCGCTTGGAAACTTCGCAGCCAAACCAAACGGGTTCCCCGTCTTTGATGCTCTTGGCAGTCAAATCCAAGAGCAATTCGACCGGCTGATTATTGTAAATACATTTGCGGCCGTCGACGACGTTCCCCAAACAGTCCACGGTATAGGCTTTACCAAACGGATTCGTCGGTCTGGGATCGGTCACCAGGCAGACCTTATCGTCGACATTGTAAACGGACTTGACGTGATTTTCGTAAAATTCCTTGGGTGTGATCGGCCCAACGCTGTGGAAAGCCTTGTTTTTATCGTAGTAAGTCCAAGTGAACGTCTCGCTCGGAATTCCCAAACAAATCCCCACGATGCGGAAAATGTGGTTCATCTGCTCTTCGATGAGCATCTTGATGTCCCCGTCGCTTGCGCCCGTCCCGATCATCTCCCTGATCGCTTTGGCGTATTCACGGAGCTGCGCAAAAAATATATATACATTTTATTAAATATTCGATTGATAAAAAAAAAATTACTTTAGCTTTGAGTATGTGGTTCATCCGCATGCTCGATTCGCAACTGAACGATTCTGGGAAGCATTTTTTCGGCATCATTCCGTGCTTGTTGATGACGTTGACGATCATGTCCCATTGGCCACCGTCGCTCGTCGGGTCCTAAATTTCAAAGCGGCAAATAAAAACGATCGTCGAAAATGAAATAAAACACTCACATATAGAAGGAAGGACATGAGGCGACCATCGACGGCCTCGCCGCGCTTCGTTACTTCAACGACGTTATTGAGGAAATAATTGCAGCGCTCGATTTTGTCCCAGAAGAACAGGTAGCCCTGGGAGAATTCAAAATCTTCGATGTTGCAATGCTTCATGAACGGAATGCGCATCACGTTGAGGGCGGCGAAGATCCAGCAGCGGCCGCTGTTTTTCTGGTTCGTCATCGGCTTCACTTCTTCCACCTGCGTTAATTTTTTACCATAAAAATAAAAGTATTTCAATACGGTTTTGTTAAAACAATACTTTATGATTGAAAACATGTTGCGTCTCCTCCAGATTCTTCCTGGACAGACAAACATCGAATGGATCGATCCTTGAGCAGACGTTCTGCGCCAGGACGTTCTTCTTGTCGCTGTAGAACGAACTGCGCAGCTTCTTCAGCATATCCTTGTTGAGCGCTTGAACATTTTTACAAGCTATAAAATGTTTAGATGCAATAAATTTTTGGGACAGCTGAATAATGACTTACAGCTTTTTTCTTTGCAAGTAATGGGGGCGATGGAGGTTGAAAATCGGCGCAAAGCGACGCCCCAACGCATCGTTACAAATTCGAACGTGTATTTTGAAAATGTTCAACAATCTACGAATAGCTACTTACAAGTATCCATAATTCTTTCGGACAGATTCTGTGCGGAATTAATTAATGTTTTGATTGCTCGAAACAAGAGAAAGTCGAAGCTTCAAGTGTCATATGATTGGCAACTTTTTAAGCGGCCAACTTCACATTGTTTGGATGCGGCGTTGCCTATGTCGCAGCAAAAATCCTGAAGGAAAAGCATTTAATGTATAACCTTAAAACGAGGATTCTTCAAGGTTTTGTTTTAAGGATCGCTATAAAAATGGAAAAAAGTAATTCAATCAAAATCCTATCTACTTGATTTTAAAAACAATTTGATTGCAGCCTCAATATTTCAAAAGTTACCGAAAAGCATATGCCCCGACCTGATTGAAAATCCCGAACACAACATTGAAAATGTAATCAAAAACATGCTCCGAAACCCTTCAACCGATTTAAATGCGGACTTTAAAAACGCCACCTTTTATTTGGATAAAATAAAAAATCTGAAAAAACGCAAAGTGAGTCGATCGTTGAAAAAATATAAACATTATAATCGTTATTTTATTTCCAGCTGCATAAACGCAATCGATACCTCACTCGAAACAAACGCAAAGATTTAAACGTGTTGAAGCTAAACAAGGACGGATGGAAACATTCGGAATTGAACGGGATGCGCGAGATGTGGAAGGAATACATGCGTGACAATTTGGAACGGGTCGAAAGGGCGCCGAATTGCACGGAAGGCGATTGGAACAGTTTCAGCGTGATTCTCGGCAAGACCGAATTGATCGGGGCCGAAATTAAAGTGGTCCGTTCGAAAATTGCCAATTTGATCGATAAAAACGGAACGGTAGTCTTGGAAACCAAACAAACATTTCACATCGTTACGGAAAATAATCAATTAAAAGGTTCGTTTCGTTTGCCATAAATTTACGGTTTATTTATCGTTGCGATTTTAGTGTTATTGAAAGAGCCGTCCGTTTTCGAAATCGTTTTGGATGGATTCAAGTTTACCATTTTTGGCAGGCATTTAAGGACTAGGCCCATTGAAAGAAGCGTTAAAAAGATTAGGACTTTCATGCAACTTGATTTGTGATGATTTATATTAAATAAATGTTACGTTTAATCAAGTCCTATTGCTTCATTCCATTACAGTATTGCTTCGCCAAATGGAAGCAAGGAAATAATTCAAGCAACTTACCTATAGTCCAGAGTGTCTCTGCAGAGTGAACAATTTTCTCCCATATTTTGAAAAATTCTAATGTCTTCAAATACAATATTTTTTATAGTAATCAAATTAAAGGTGGGATTTTGTTAGGACAGCTAAACGTCCAGACGACAAGTCACAAACTAAATTATTGCCATTGATGTTCGTCGTGGGCCCAATTTCTGTTCGTTAGTACAGCGCAGTTCTGAACTGTGACGTCATAACGGAACAGTCTTGAACACGCAAACCAACAGAGCTAATGAATAAAAAATTGAAAAAACCACAAAGTAATTATAAAATAATGCAACGTTGCCGTTTAAATTTCTCCCCACACACTACCCACACATTACACATAAATTAATAAATAAAAAATGGGAAAAAGAAATAAATCAGATTGAGATTAATAACTTTAATCAATGCATTTTTGTAAGATAGGGGGTAATAATGAGGGGGCAGGAATAAACGGGAAAAAATAGTAACCCTAAAAACAGAAAGAAAAACGATAACGTGCAAAAGAAAAAGTAAATTGCATCGACTATAATCTATATAATTTAATAAAAATAATTTCCGAGCGGAACCTAAACAATGAACCATCATCATCGGGGACAAATCGCTTTCTCTTCTAAGGAATCGTATTCTTAATTATAATAATTTAAATAACAATTGTATAATTTTTTACACCTCCGTAAATAAGCACGGGTCGCATCCGACCGATGCACGCCGTCCACAAAGAAATAATAAAATCTCATCTTAATTTCTATACAATAATAGTAGTACGTTTATGTTAATCTTTTTGTTACATATTTATATGTATGGGTTATTTACATTTGTAATAAATACGGCATCAATCGGACGACCTGTTTAGAAAGCTACTACGTTGATTAAACTAATTGAAATAATAATAATAAATTGGGACAATACAAATGGTTAAATAATATTAACTCGGAAAACGGCACACACTCCATTGTTGGCTTGAATACTGTCCGTTCCGTTTTCACCTAATAACATAATATACATCAAAATTGGACGTAAATATAAATGATAATAATAGTAATATATATATATATATATAGAAACGACGTTCTTTTTTGTTTTGGTTTATCATACATAAAATTTCAACTAGCAAATGAATCTCATCATTTAAAACCGTTCTTAAAATATTTAGGCTCCTGAATGGGGCCGTCTTTTTTTATATATAGTTCTAACGCACATTCTGCTATGTACAACGGGCGCGACGCTCTTAAAGCTACACCTATTCATACTCACGGCTGGAAACAATGCGCGGTTGGCTAATTTTTATAATATTTATATAGAGGTTTTTTTGTTAAATCGGAACCAAAACTACTATTGTCAATCTCTGTACAGTCAAACTGGTGTACACTACAACAGCTCCTAACGGGCACCAAGATTTATATTACATTCCGTATCCCTGGTACGGCATTTGATGGTTATAACCGGGCTGCGGCATATATCCAGGTTGGGGGGCGTATTGTTGAGGCGGAATACCTGCGTAATATTTGCATTAGTTTTTGTTAAGCAAAATGTTTATAATGATTACCCATTCCGGGACCGGCTGTTAACATTAATTGCGGTTCGCCCATCATCATAGGTTTGTTCGTTTCGGATTGTTCGGCCTCGGTCGCTCTTTGCGCATCCGATTGTTCCAATTTCTCCACCTTTGAAGTGAGCTCCCGCGTTACCTGAATAAGGTACGGCATCGCAAAGTCCATTATTTTATGTTTCCATGCCAATTCCAATATTACGTCCGGCCTCAAAAGATCGTAACACTGCAACGAAATTATTAAATTTATACAAATTATAATGGGGCAACAAAAAATTATTAAATCAACGATTACCTGATATAAACAGGCAGAGAAACAGTCGAAAGCCTTGCGTTCCAAGAACCACGCCAGCAATTCCTCGGCGAGTTCGCCTTGCCTCGATTCGGCCGTATATTCCATCGCATCTCTAAATAATTTATCCTTCTTGCAAAGTTCCACGCTCTGTTTCCACCTGTTGTTACCTTTATATAAATAGGCGGCAATGCGGCGAAACTCTGTCAGCTCGTGTTTCTCCAAGCTCTGTGCCAAGCCGATGTTATCGAAATTATCAAAGGCATCTATTGATGTCCTCAAACCCTGTTATAAAAAAAATATTAAACATGCTAATAAAAATCATTTATAAACTGAAGAACAAATCGCCAAACCAAACCAATTTTTTTTTAATCACCATCACAAAAGGAAACTGAATTGTCACTGTACAATCTAATATATTCTAACAAGAACATAAACGAAAGTGATAAAAAAATCATTTGCTCAAGCGGTTTAAGTCCGTTTCTAAAAAATAATTTACCTGGAAATCTTCTTCTTCAATTAAAAGATTATTTAAGGCCTCATTGATGGCCTTATTATTGAGTGACTGCACCGAACGCAGATAGCTCTTAACCAGCTGCAAATGGTTGGTTTTAGTAAAGAAACTAACGGCCCGGGTGTGGTCCATGCGGGGTGCAAGCACCAGCAACATATCGTTCAACAATAAAGGTTTAAAATCAAGATAAAATTGTATAGCCTTGTAATATAATTCAATGTTAGCCACTTTGGTGATGATATCCTTGAAATGGCCTTCACGCCAAGCTTCAGTAGGATGTGCCATCATCGCCAACACAGCATTATCATATTCTTCATATTTATCGAACAAGAACACCAATTCAGCCCATAAATGAGCTTCTTCGGCGGCGCGTAGCACCTTCGGGATATTAACCCTCGACCAAAACAATTCCAAATGTTCGCGCATCTTAGCCGGCTTATATTTGCTGTACAAGATGGCCAGCTCGGTAAACATACCCATATGTGCCCGCTCCAAACCTAATGCGGCTTCGAGCAACCCAATTAATTCCTCAAAATACCCACGATCCTGATAATAGTTAATCAAATCTTGCAGTTCATCGGCGTGCACCACGATATGCATGC
This sequence comes from Tachinus sp. AB-2021, assembly GCA_030264575.1. Taxonomy (NCBI): domain Eukaryota; kingdom Metazoa; phylum Arthropoda; class Insecta; order Coleoptera; family Staphylinidae; genus Tachinus; species Tachinus sp. AB-2021. The sequence continues at coordinate 12,153 of JARJEC010030762.1, forward strand.
CACACATTTGCGCCAAACGGAATTCCTCGGCATCGACGCAAGCAAAACACACTTCCTTCCAAGTTCTGGTGCTATTCGCTTTACGTGCGCCATCGACGGCACCCTGGAACTCTTTCAAGTGAACCAAAGTAATCGCAAGCCTCGCAAAATTCGAAACGTTATTATATAATAATTTCGCAGCATCGTACATTTTATCGTCGAAGCAACGATCTCCAATTTTTTGAATGTCCGCATGATTGGGCCCGCTAATAAATTCCTCTAAGTCGGCCAGACGGCCAGTTTTTGCGTAGGAGTAAATCAGCTCAGATTCAATGTAGCTTTCACGTGCCTTCTTGCGGGCCATTTGCAAGTATCTAAAAATTATTATTTTAGCTCATTTAATTTTACGGCTTAAACTGTTACACAGTGCAATCTCTGATAAGCGGACACTGACGCTCAAAACAAAGTTAGATATTAATATATAGATGTGTGTTTGTGCATTCCAAACTGTTCGCTTATTGGAGGTGTCCGTGACTAGAGATTTCACTGTAGTATAAAAAATAAAGCAAACAATTTACCTGACAAGATCCTCCCAGCTGTTATTCTTGGAAGCGGTTTCAACGACAGCCATGTATGCACTTGGATCATCGGCTTTGATGTACGAATCGATGGCTTCCTTAACGAGACCCTGGTTCAATTGGGCACGAGCCAACTGGCTCCAAACTGCTGGCTCATTGCACCTTTCGGCAAACTCGTATGCCCTATCGAGGTTGTTGACTTGATCGATTAAAACCTGAATGGCGGACGTGTTTACGTCAAATTTCTTGAAAATTGCAAACGCCTCTTCATATAAATGGTTATTGATCGCGATGTTGGCTATATCGGGGGCATCGTAATTGTCCAAGCGGTTGATGTAATCCATCACGCGAGTTGCATCAGCCTTGATTGCTTTAAAAATATTATTCAATTTAAATAAGTTCGTTCAAATTGAATATTTATATAAAAATTCGTTTGAAAAATTTGTGCAAAAAAAATGAAGGTTATATTCAATATACTAATATGCTATTTCCACAGTTGCATTTGTTTCAGACTAGTTTGATATAGATTATGAAGTTGAAAATAAATACTCGAAAATATATTAATTATAACCTCCAAAATTTTTAGGTGAAAAATCTAATGCCGCGTCAGGACATTTGTTGCTGTATTCACCTTGGTAGTGATAAAACGTGAAACCACATGAAGTTAGCACAAAAATTCGAATCTACTAGGTTTCCCTAGAGGCCCCTGAATTATTTAATAAAATAATAAATTGCTAACCTGTCAAAATAAGCAAATTCTGAAGATTTCTGTGATCTGAAAAGACGGAATTGTCTAGTACGATCTTCTCGAGCAATTCGATGAGCTCGTTTGGTAAGTCGGCGGTCATAAATGCCTTGACAGTGACAGAAATATCTTCGGGATCTTGTGTTTCGCTCAATGCCGTTTGGACGACCTGATCGATGAGTTGTCTTCGGTACGGGTTGGTCTCGATGAGAACTTCTGCCCAGAGTTCGGGGTCGCGCCTTCTGACCAAATAACGAGCCTCAGATTTAAACAACGAATTTTCATTGCAAACTGCAATCAATTCACGATCGCATTGACCCCTTTCGTAAGCAACGCACGCCAAATGTGGATCACGTTTCTCGCAGTATCGACCGACAACGCGGGAATCGTACCTGTAAATTTTCGAAAAATTAATCGATTTCTCAATTACATAAAAATACTGACAATTTTTAATATGTAGAAAATTTTAATAAAATGATTTATCAAAATTTCTGAAAACGTTGTTCCGGCCGCCATAAATTGCAAATGATTTCGTTGAAAAACTAAAAATTTCAAAAAATAATTTAAATAAAATTCATTGGCAAGGCAAATTGAACGGAATTTTTCAGAAATTTGTATAAAGGCCGATACTCGATTAGTTTAAAACTTTCACTGCGGAAGTGAAAAGTGGTAAACTTCCCCGGGAACACACTCACACATAGATGAGGGACCGTCAAGGGCACATGTGAGCTTTCCACTTGAAAAGTGTTAAATGAAATTAAACATTATCAAAAAACAAGTGATTACCATTGATTTTCCTTGAGGAATCGCTCGGCGTTATTATTTGAATCGATGTAGATCTTGGCCAAAGCGTTGTGCGTCGCTGGTTCGACGCAACCCTCGTG
>JARJEC010030787.1:0-11694 GCA_030264575.1 Tachinus sp. AB-2021
TGTTGGATGTTATTAAAATTGTCAGTTAGATTCCTTAGTGCGGGTATAATTTGATTTTGAAGAAGATTCAAATAAGTTCCTGACTTTAGATTTCCATAAAAAAGATCCAATGATATTATTCCTATAAATACCGGCCCAGACATTCATTTTTTCTGGATACTGTGTCCTTAAATTTAATTACCGATATTTATTTTCATTAGACTAATAACAAAGAATAGACGGATTATGATTGCCATGTCACAGAAACATGGATTTGTCAGTAAACACAATGTTTTCAATAAAATTGTTATCTGTATTTGCACGTTCTATTACTGTGTTACAACATTCCACTCAACGGTAGTGGAGTTCAAGGAAAATTTCTTAATGGGTTTGGTATTTATAGGAATAATATTTATGATTTTTTAAATATTGGGAACATTACCCACACTCATATTAGTTTCTACTGAAATTTTACGAATGAACAAATTTGAATCTTCTCCGATCATTAAACACACAATTATTTCCTGCATTTTGACACTTTCATTTATATTTTTGGCATTTGCAACCTTCAATGCACACTTTTTTCTTAAAATTTGCAAATATTGCTGCTATTGTCGACACGGAAGGTATCTGGCTATCGGGATATTTTACAGAAAATAAATTCCGTATCTAGCGCAAAGAATGGCATTGAAAAGCAAATAAGATAATTTCAATTTTTTTTATTATGAGTGTACGCTAATATTTGTAATTGCTTACTGTTAAATATTATGTTTTGCCAGTTTTATTTAATTTTATTTTAGAAAGAGACGGCAAAAAACAAAAAGCAAACCCGAATAAAGCAAGAAAAAAAAACTGACTTTAATGGTCCAAGATATAATTGCCGCGTTGCAAATATGTGAGCAAGAAAGAGACCGGCAGCAAAACAAAAAAGAAAAATGTCGATGTTAAACATTATGACTGACCAAGTTGTTGTTTCTACGCCGTAGTCTGCATGAGTATAATCAAACTGACGCCCGACGAGGCTCGGCTTTGCCGGTCCTCTCTCTTGGCCGAATCGAGCCGAACGCTTGACCTATGCAGGGAAATTCCGTGAACGACCTGTAAATATTTTCATGTAATCATTGTAACCTAAACTACATAGATCAATCAAAACAACCTCTAAAAAATCGTATAGATCATATAGATCAAAGCGAGATTGTAGAAATTTATAGGAAAAGACTGCTTTATCAAATCATCATGTAGATAAAAGCAATCATTGTGGTTTTGAAGAAGTTACAATTTTGGATATTGAACTGGTACAAAAAAAGAAACTTGGTGGCTATTCACCGACGTTCCGAATGGAGCCTCTCCATTTCGAACAGAGCGAAGGCAAAAATAGGAGACATTTACGATTGTTCGTGGAGTTCATTCCAGTTAACACTGTCGAGCGCACACTTATTTATTTTACTACTATACTATTGTTATTTTTATGATTACGAATGAAGATTTTTGTTATTATCAACGGCTGTTTGCCTATACGTGACAGAAGTGAATGAAAAAAGGGCTCTTGAATCGACAAAATCATTGTCGTATTAATTTAATTTACATAATGAGTTAATTTTTTAACCATGCGACTGGACAAATTATATGCGGATAGATAAAAATTTTAATTTTTATTTACTCCGCAACCAATAATTTAGCAAAAATATGCCAATGTATTAGTCCCCATTAGGATTTTGCTCATACCTACTGCATAGTTTATTATTATTAATTTTATTATCGGTTTACTTCCATATAATTTGAAATATTTTTTATAACTTTAACATTTTTTATGTTTATAATGACAAATATACAAATATATTATGTTTTATTTTTATTTAATTTCTCTTTTATTATTATTCATACTTCTTAACATTTTATTCATATTTTTTATAAAACTGAACAAGAAGGTTTGATACATAAAAATAGCATTTTATTAATAAGAATTGAAAAATTTAAACGCATAACTCAAAAAGGTAGAGAGCACAATATATACATAATACCCCACCAAACAATATTGTAGCTAACCGATCGATTTTTGTCAACTCAGTCACTCCACTCAAATTACATCACAATGGAGAGAAATACGGAACGCCCGTGACTGGTCACCTTTATAAATGAAATGGTCCATATAAATAACAACAAAGTATGCAATTTTAACACAGATATCGATAATCTTAATATTATTTACAATATTGTTATTGGTTTTAAAAAAAGGACTTAATCTCTATCAATAGTTACACATTGCTTTGGTAATTTTAATTATAATTTATATAATTATAAAATTCTTATCTGCATAAAAATATTTCCGACAAATATGTATTCATATTATTATTTCCTTAATAATTTTTCACCCATAGGTTTTTATTATTGTTATTTTTTTCTTTCATAAATACGAATGTTGTTTCACTTTTACTAAGAGATGTGTTAAACCTAGTCAATTTATGTTTGTAATAGAAATTGTGTTTTTAAATAGATGTATGTGATTTGATATTTATGTTTCATAATTTTACTTATTTATTTTAAAATATATCATAATTTATTGTGATATATTTTTGTTTGTTGATGTTTTGGGGTAGGTAATAACCGGTCTGCCACTACCTTAGTGATTATTAGGACATTGGATTTGACAATTTTCTTGCCCAGGGAGTGATATATTTTAATAACTCAAATTTTATTAAAATTCATATTGGCGAATTATATTTTATTATATTTTTTTAAAATTTGTTTTAACACCAATTATAAATTGTAGTTTGTAAGTTAGATTAGTTCCTGTTCTCATGTATATGTATTTTTAATAACGCCATTCCCTCCAGCGGAGGAAGAAAACAGTTAGTATTTGAAACGTCCAATCAATAAATGAATTAGAATTGATTTGCCGACTAGGTAATCTTTTATATGAAGAATATAAATTACGATTTATTTAAAAAACTTTCTGCTGCTTTTCTTTCTTGGTGCAAAACAATTTACTTAACATGCATAAAATTTTCTTTATTAAAAAATATGCTACTGAAATAAGACAGATTAAAAATGCAAAAATATCTAAATAATAGTATTGGTATAAAGGCAAATTCTGTCCTGGTCCTTTCGAATGTTGGGAACCTTTATTACGCAGCACATATTCCGTTCACCAAACTGCTTTTTGTAATGCATTCATTGGTTCATCTCTAACACGTTTTGCAAGCTCAACCACTTTATTTTTATAGCTATATAAATAATAATTAATATTACAAAATTTTACTTTTGTTGGTATTATTACTTAGGATTTTTGATTACTTCCAGTAAAGCTTCTTTAAATTCATCAGCTGTTATAGTTGTATGATCTATGCTAATGCCTAAGCCATTCGCAACCACTTTTTGAGCATTAAATTTCTGGTCACCAAAGAATGGCATTACTACTAATAGTACATGACTAAATAAAGCCTCTTCCGCGGATTGTAATGCTCCTTGCGTTATAAACAATTTTACATTTTGATGTCCTGAAAATATGGCATTGTAACTGATTTGTCTTTAATTAGTCTATAGTAATTAGTTAAAACATCTTGTTGAGGAATCCATTTTTTAATTTTAACATTTTTAGGTTTATCTGGCATATTATCTGATTCAAATTTCCATAATATTTGATACGGCAATTCAGAAAAGACTTGTAAAATAGTTTTTCTTATCTCGACTGGAATGTCCACACTTTGAACATTACTGCCCAAACTGAAACAAATTGCTTCGCCGCTGTCCAAAAATGTTTGTATATCTTAAAATTTTAAAATTGAAATCTTAGACAGTTTGCACAAGTTATTTTTAGCACATAAAATTACAAAGCGTACAAATATTTCAAGAAATACACATAAGAACGTAAAATCAAAAACTACGTCTTTAATATTTGTATTTGTGGGTTCTACCTAACTGGCCATCTACCTCAAGGTCCTTCAGCCATTCATGAACGGATATGTGTGTTTTTGTTAAGGCTTGTTACTTTAGATATTTGCCTCCAATATTAATAGCGCTATTAATTGTTTCCAAATTATGCGAATGGTGCAGGTAGGCGTGGTCACTCATCCATCCTGCCAGTGCCCAACATTGCTTAACTTTTGCAAAAATTTAACATCGGCAGTACTGTATGCGACACCGGCGGTTACGTCTTTAACATTTTATTAAAAAATATCCAGTCAAACTATTCCAGACCCTCCACTCCCATTGTGGTAGGAGATGAAAAATTTACAAATAGTTATTTTGTGAAAATTCACAATTTTTGTGTTTCAAAAAATTAAACACAAAAATTGTGTATTTTCTTTAGAATTTCCACAAAAAATCATTTTGCCGCGTTATAGATAGCGTCGATTACTGACAAAAAAAGAATTCAAAAACAGTACACCCTTGGCTACAGTGCCATTGTGGAATTATAGAAACGTTTTTTTTTGTGGAAGCAAAATCTGCAATAATAATAGGGGTTGTCTTATGCTGGTTTTCTACCGGACGGACAAAATAGTAAACACAACAGTAACTTGTGTAAAAAGCAAAGAAAAGGCAACATTTTAAAAACTTGCGTGTTTTGCAACAAATGACTTGTTTTTTTATGTGTCAACTCAGTCTGCAGGAAATAAGCCAGTTGTGGTTTTGGTTTGTGTTTCTATTTTGTGCATTATTTGTGTAACTGACATAAAACTGTGCTCAGTATGGTTAGTAGAAATACAAGTTTTGAAATTGTTGCAGTTGTGTTTCTGCTTTTCGAATTGTGCAAATATACAAGAAAACGACAACTTAGCTTAAAACTTAAATATCCTTTTTTTAATAATTTTTTTGTATGACACAAGTCAATCCTTACACATGCTAAGAGGTTCAATTGTTTTGCCTATTTTATACAAATTTGCAAAAAAGCTAGTAAGTAACACAAACCCATTGCAAGCAAAGTGTCACATGGTTGCTTATTTAATTTAAAATATGGTTGTTGGGTGGGAGCAGGAGGTGACATGCCAACAGTATATCATAGATTTTCTCTTTAAAATTGAAAATTAAAGTGTATTGGGATATATTTTGCTTCAAGTTTTTGAGTGCTCGCTGTGATAAAAGCGAGTGATTCGACCAGTATAATAAAAGTTTTGTTATATTTTACCTTGGGTAGAGGTTTTAGTTCTTTAATATGTATTCAGCCACCAATTATTAGCGTAGCTGGAGTAACTAGTCTTACATTATTGAAGATAGGATTAACATTTATGAAAATCATATCAACAGAGTTTTGTATTTTTCGTAAATGATGATATCCATTTTCAAAATGTATAGAGATTTTTTCATTCTGTTGATTTGTAAAAATGTTATTTACATAATGATTAAATAAATGTGCCAAGCAAAAGCTTATCAATCTGTGAAAAAAGTTTATGTCTCCACTGAATGGCACCGTAGCTTCAGGATATAAAGCTTAATGTACATGATTTCCCACAGCCAAATGCGCGACCATAAATATGTCCATTGATCGCAATCCAATAAAGGACAATTGAATCTATGTTTGAATGCAAATAAGCTTGATGAGCTCAACTCAATCATCATCAAATCAAAATGTTCTGTTTCATTTATTATCAATGCTTGCACTTCGGGATGTTCTAATTGCTTTGTGGATATTTCGTCCTTAACAAGAAGCACTGATTGCAAAAACAGGACTTTGGCCAATGACTTTGGTAAGATTTTTTCTGCATATATCGTAACTAAAACTCAAATCGATTTCTTTCAAATTGTTTAGTTCTGGATTTTTCTGTGGGTCGATTGTCAAAACTACTACTTCATGGCCATGTTTAGCCAATTTATTAAATATTAGTTGACATATGATTTGGTGACTGTATGAAGGTGTTTGTGCTATACCCAGAATTGTGGCGCATGCACTAATATGAATTAATAATAAAAACAATGCACTTAAACGTAACATTGTAGAAGTTGAATAATACTATAATAAACTGTTCTGTTTAATAGCATTATACTAGATATTTTTTAAGAATTCAATTGGGAAGATTAAAATAAGATAGTATTAATATGTAATTGATATAAAACTAAAAATAGATTAAGTATTTTGATTGATATTGCAAAATTTTACGAATCATTTTAATTTTAGTCAAATGTAATAAAAATATTTTTATTGAAATTTTATATATAAGTCAGACATAAAAAATAATTTATTAAAAAACTATTTTTCTTTGTAATTTATGAATAATTTTGTCAAAGTTTAATGTATTTTAAGCTTCAGCATATATATATATATATATATATATATATATTTTTTTTTAATTTTGCCAAAAAAAAACTTATTCTGAAGGAATATAAGAAGAGAGTTTATTGAAAGGAAAAAATACTAGTTTTAAAGCAATTGAAAAATTAAGAAACTGGTAAATAAATGGTGACACAAAAAGTAGGTTTAGGCCATATTGGATAACCTATGTACCTAATATGGCCTACAATTTTAAAAGAAATAAATGGTCTAAGTTTACTCGTTTACATATGAAATTTAAAAAAAAATGTAAAAATTAAAATTACACATCACACTGGAGATATTAAATCTTTTTATTGTCTTTTGTCAAACCAACACATTCCTCATGAATATATGCAGCACAATTAATGTATATACTTTATCTTTTATTTATTTTCTGACGGCACAAAACCAGGATTCTAGTACAACTATTTTTAATTAGTTTTTTATGGGAGGTTTTGAGTGTGCTGTTGCTATATCTTAGGTAAATGATGTTTTTTAAACTACCCTTTGACTATTGATAACTTTTTGTCTATTTAAAAATTTTTATACAATACAATTCCATCGATTAGAAATTTAAAATATTATTAATGGATGTGTACCAAATTTGGCCTTTGTAGGCCATAATGGGATTCCATTACACAAAGAAACATTTTACGCCAAAAGCAACAAAAACGCTGTTAGAAAATAAAATGTGGTTACATCATTAAAAAGTGGACAAAACATGCTATCTATAAGCAAAATATCAATAATTTTAACTTGCTATAGCTAATAATTAGATGCTTAGGCTCGCTTTTACAAACGTCCGATAAAGCGCGTATAGCTTTATTTTAAGGGTAAACCACGAAAATTGATATTACAATAGATGGGTACACGCTATTCGAAATAAAGCTTGGATAACTTATACCGTTGCGCACAGGTCAGGTCATAACGTCAAAACATAATTCTCAGAAATTAATACAAACTTTTTAATTTTAATTGTATCCTATCTATGAAAATTATAAGTGGCTTAAAAGAAGCGGTATACATTAAATCCAAGCTTCCAGCATCCAGCATTAATATAGAGCAAGGTAATCAATGAAAAAAATAACAAAAACTGTGCACACATTCATAAACACTAATACTTTAGTAAATTCCACATCAAATTGGCGTATAAAATAAACTACTTTGTGACATTTGACCAAAAACTATTACCAATATAAAATTTTTTTGTTTAAACAAGGAATTTGTTGTTTGTAAAACCGAAGTCCTCGTATACATTTATACGTAGGATAGTAATTCTCCAATTTATCCAACATTTGTAAAAGCGGGCCTTAGTTGTTCAAATTTAGATTTACGCAATGACGCTGGCGGATGAATACATCAGGCTACTTAAATGAACTTTACAAACTTACGTCTGGTTCAATTTATTGAGTTTATCACGTACTTACCGAGATCTTTTGATTAGGTCATATTAAGTACTAGGCTATATACAGAACAGTTAGCCTATTTCTTTTTTTTAATTAAGTTTTATTTAAAGCTGTGTAAGATTATATTTTTAATGAGTAAATTTTACACCCATAATAAAAATAAATAATTATAAATCGCGATATATTTAAAAAACTTACTGCTGTTTTTCTTTCTTTGTGCAAAACAATTTACTAAATATGCATAACATTTTCTTTGTAATAAAATAGACAACTGAAATAATTACTAATACTAGACAGATTAAAAATGCAAAAATATCTAAATAATAGTATTGGTATAATGGCAAATTCTGTCCGGGTCCTTTCAAATGTTGGGAACCTTTATTACGCAGCACATATTCCGTCCACCAAACTGCTTTTTGTAATGCATTCATTGGTTCATCTCTAACACGTTTTGCAAGCTCAACCACTTTATTTTTATACCTATAAAAATAATAATTAATATTACAAAATTTTACTTTTGTTTTGTTTTATTACTTAGGATTTTTGATTACTTCCAGCAAAGCTTCTTTAAATTCATCAGCTCCTAAAGTTGTATGATCTATGCTAATGCCTAAGCCATTTGCAACTATTTTTTGAGCATTAAATTTCTGGTCTCCAAAGAATGGCATTACTACTAATGGTACATGACTAAATAAAGCTTCTTCCGCGGATTGTAATCCCCCTTGCGTTATAAACAATTTTATATTTGGATGTCCTGAAAATATGGAATTGTAACTGACTTGACATTAATTGGTCTATAGTACTCACTTAAAACATCTTGTTGAGGAATCCATTTTTGAATTTTAACATTTTTAGGTTTATCAGGCATATCATCTGATTCAAATTTCCATAATATTTGATACGGCAATTCAGAAAAGACTTGTAAAATAGTTTTTCTTGTCTCGAGAGGAATGTCCATACTTTGAACATTACTGCCCAAACTAAAATATATTGCTTCTCCGCTATCCAAAAATGTTTGTATATCCTAAAATTATGATAAAATTTTAGTTTAACAGCTTTCACAACTCATATTTAACACAAAAATTTAAAACCGGACAAATATCTTGACAAATATACATCAGATACGTCTTTAATATTTTATCAATAAATATGCAATGATACTACACTTGACCCTTTATCTCTAATGGCTGGGACGGAGAAAACTATAGATTCTGAAATAGAAACCTTTGTTTTAGTGTAGATTCGGATTCTAAGCAGAATCTGCAATAAAAAACTGGGGTTGTAGGTTTTCTAGCAGACGGACAAAACAAGAAACAAACAGCAATTCGTATAAAAAACAACAAAAAGGCAACTTTTCAAGAAGTTTTTAATAATTTGAGTGTTTTGCAACTGTTGAGTTGTTTTTTTTAGTATCCCGATCAAAAGTGGTAACATCAAAAGGTTTTGGTGTATTCAACAATTCAGTCTGATTGAAATTAGCGAGTTGTGTTTTTGGTTTGAGTTTCTATTTCATTTTGTATTGATTTCAAAGTAAATGTTGGCCCAAATGAAACGGAATGCAAAACAAAAACACAACTGCAATAAAACTCTGTATGTTTTGTGGAAATGCGAGTTTTGAAATTGTTGCAGTTATGTTTTTGTTTTTGAGTTTATATATATATATATATATATACAACACAACATCAACCCAACTAGTATGTTTGTTGGAAAGCCGGCAATAAAGTTAAAAATTCAAAAAAAGGAAGAAAAAACAACTTTAAAAAATATCCGTATTTTTATTTTTTTTTGTATGACATATATCAACTCACATATACCTATAGTTTTAATTGTTTTGCCTATTTCATACAAATTTGGAAAATATTAGAGTTTATATTAAAAAAAATATGTATGCCAAGCAAAGCTACTAACACAAACGCTTTTCAAATAAGGTGTCACAAGGTGCGTTGTTGGCTGCATATCATCCGACAAACCCGTTGTATATATATATATATATATATATATATATATATAATATTATATTATGTATGTAGAAATTTATAAAAAACATGTATGACATACTGTTGACCCCTATGTCATAAATGTTTTTTTCAAAATTAATAATGACGTATATCGGGATATTTTTTATTTTGCTTTAAGCTTTTGAGTGCACGCTGTGATGGAAACGAGTTATTCGATCAGAATAATAAATAATTTGTTATAATTTACCTTAGGTAGAGGTTTTAGTTCTTTAATGTGTATTCCGCCACCAATTATTACAGTAGCTGGTGTAACTGGTCTTACATTATTAAAGATAGGATTAACATTTATAAAAATCATATCAACAGAGTTTTGTATTTCTTTTAAATGTGGGTATCCTTCTCCAAAATGTTTTGAAATTTTTTCATTTTCTTGATTTGTAAAAATGTTATTTACGTATTGATTAAAGAAATGCGCCAAGCAAAAGCTTATCAATCTTTGAAAAAAGTTCATATCTCCACTGAATGGCACCATAGCTTCTGGATATAAAACTTGATGTACAGGATTTCCCACAGCCAAATGCGCTGCCATAAATGTGTCCATTGATTGCAATACAATTAAAGGACAATTGAATCTATGTTTTAATGCAAATAAACTTGGAAAGCTAAACTCAATCATCATCAAATCAAAATATTCTGTTTCATTATTTATCAATGCTTGCACTTCAGGGTGCTCTAATTGTTTTGTTGATATTTCATCCATGACAACAAGCACTGATTGCATAAACAAGACGGGATTGCTGCTTTGGCCTATAACCTCAGTAAGATTTCTTCTCCATATATCATAACTGAAACTCAAATCGATTTCCTTTAAATTGTTTAGTTCTGGAATTTTCTGAGGGTCGGTTGTCAAAACCACCACCTCATGACCACGTTTAGCCAATTCTTTAAATATTGGTTGAAATATGACTTGGTGGCTGTATGAAGGTGTTTGTGCTACACCCAGAATTCTGGCACCAGCACTCATATGGATTAATAATAAAAAAATTGCACTTAAACGTAACATTGTAGAAGTTGAATAATACTAAAATCAAATTATCCGTTTTATAACTTATATACTAGATATTTTTCAATAATTCAATTGGGGAGATAATAATAAGATAGTATCAATGGCTAATTGATATAAAAATATAAATAGATAAAGTATTTAGAATGATATGGCAAAATTCTATGAATTATTTTAACTTCAGGCAATGGTTATAGAAATATTTGTATAGACATTTCATAAGTAAGTCAGACATAAAAAATGTTGATTTGTTTGCAATTTTTTATTGATTGATTAATTGATTTTCTTCAAAGTATAATGTTTTAATTAATAAATCACATTGGCATAATAAGGTGTTTATTAAATATATTTATAACAAATAAAACAATTACAAACTTTCTACCACAAATATATTTACTTAAAAACAATATATGATAGTACTTAAGTTTTGACTTACTGCTTAGTTGTGTAAATACAAAATAAAGTTTGTTTTTAAAGTTCTGTTAGTCGTTCATTTCTTTTTAATAAATGTGAAATAATTTTATCCAAAACATGAAAATATAGAGTCAATTTTCTTTTTTATATTACATAATACAAAAGTCAATTTTATATACCGATGTTTATTATTAAAAACTTTGGATATATTCAATTTTTAAATACCCAAGTAATGCCCCTATTGTTTAAATGTCGATAAAAAACCATTGCTGTTTTTACGGTACGCCAACAATATATATATATATTCATTTCAAGCTACAGCTACAGGTATTATTGCTTACTCATCATATTGCGGTTCTGCCATTTATTGCATGTCCTCAAAAATAAACTATTGTAAAGAATTAAATCATATCAATAACTTATCCATTGAATGCTACTTAGAAGTAAAGTATATGCTGCATCTTATAATAAAAGTGTTTGTATTATCTGTGTATATAGACCTCCATCTGGACACATTATTATTTTTATTAAACAATTGTCAAACATATTAGAAATTATTTGTACTAGTTTTAGGTTTATAACTTTGACTAGTGAACATTAATGGTTTAGAAACAAATTCACAGAAAA
>JARJEC010030802.1:0-10928 GCA_030264575.1 Tachinus sp. AB-2021
GAATAAATTTCATTTATCCGGTCTAAAGTATCGATAATGACGATTTAAATCGATAATTATTATTAATCATAAGGCTGCGATAAAATGACGTGTTTTTGTTGAATTTTTTAAAGTCTGTTGTTTTACAATTATGAATCGTCCTATTTTACTTCTTGCTAATGTTGAACAGGTGGCCATGGCCGAAACCATCAGCAATAATATTTTTTATTAAATAAAAAAAAATAAATTGAATTTGTTAAAAATGTCTTCTGACAGATATTAATTGTTTCATTTGTTAGTATTGATTGCGTTGCTTAGTGCCGGTGCACTTGTCGCCGTAATTTGTGCAATTTTCACCGTAAGAACATTTAATAATTCGACTTTAAATGTTGCAAAAGTCATTTATTTTTAATTAAAAAAAAGATTTGTCATTGAAAAATCAGAATCGACGAAAATTATAATGCGCAAGACCCGATGCGATGATTTGCATGCCGAGTATTGCTGTCACTTATCAGAAAACGAAACAATAAAAAAGATTAGCTGAAATGTTTATATAAATATGTCTGTTATGTGCTCTGCGATAGCGCGCGAGATAAGTGGCGAAAACGGAAATCGCCAATTCCACATTAACCGCGCAGTTGCTAATTTTTTTTTTTTTTGAGAAAAAACTATCAAAACTATTCCTGGCCGCAAACGTTCAACCCATTGCGCCGCGCAAAAAATAAATCCAACGGAATTTTTCTCGTTTGACGCGAAGCCAGGAAAAACGAAGACCATGAAAAGGCGAAATGATTAGGTCATGTCTGCGACGTGTCGTCATAATAATAATAATAATAATAATAACGCAACCTTTGGCACGCTCCCGATATTATTATTATTTATCATTTACGATGATTGGTTAGAACGAAAACGTTTATCAATATCTCGCTTTTAATCGTCGGCTAGTTACTTATTCTTTCTGTTTATTCAATGTGTCCGGCTATTTTTACTTGCATTTGACCTTGCCACTGATTATATTGTATTATTCGAACGGCAGGAATAACAAATATTTGTCGAAAGATTAAATTCTAATTCGATGCGCTTTCTACTTTTTACGCCGAGCGAAATTAATTGCAGAAGAATTCGATGTTTGTTAACAAACGCGTGGCGTGTTTGTCTGTTTGTCTGTTGTCGTTGATGAGGCGTGCGATAAGAATTGGCCGATTCAAAACTTGCCGAATTACATTTTATGTAGTTGGCTCGCGCCGCTTTATGTTTCAGTATTTATAACTTTTTTTGCTGTAATTTTATGAATTATTTATATAAATATTTTCGTTCATCGAGTAAAAACGAGTCAAGGATTTATCATTTGTCATTTCACGGCAGAATCCTTTTCGCCCGGCCACAATGACGGTGATATTAATTGCCAATAGATGACGCTAAATGTTTAATTTGATCGTTTATTTTTTTAAATTTTAAATTAATTAATTTAATTTAATTTAAATTTTTTAAAAATTAATTTTGATCGATTTTTATTTGTTTTGCGATGTTCTTTTCATTTTATTCGTTTTTGATTTTTTAAATTTTTTTACTATAGATTTTCATTGATCGACAGGTCGCTATCACTCATCGATGTCACGAGTGACGGAGGAGAAAATCAAAATGCAATAGATGGCGCTTTTAAAATCCTCAACCAGTGATCAGTCAGTTTGAATTGCGGATACAATAAGTTATATTGCCGGTAGAGATGGGCCTCTCAAAGATATATAATCTATTTTTAAGGCTGGACACTGAACAAAAGCGGCTACATTTGCTTCCCTCCATTGTGTCTAACGCATTGTTTAGGTTGTTGAGGTTACGTTAGAAACCACTGTGACTGTGACTGCTCGCAATCAATGTTATTGCGTTATCACGTGGGTTTTGTTTTCCCCATTTGAGCAGTTCAAAATTTAACATCGGAGGCCAGCTGATTTTCTTCTGGTGTCTGTCTCAGTGACAGAGACAGTGACAATGTTTCTGTCTTTATTATTCTCCCTTACACTGTCTCATTTACTATTTGTTTCACTGTCACTGTCACTTTTAATTTTAGCGCACGATTTTCACGCGGCTTGCCATTTTGTCACTATCGATGACAATGTAGCAACAAGTGTTTTTAAGAATTTTCGCACCGAAGATAACTAATTATTTGAATGAAACTAATAATATTAATATGTTTTTTTCTCGATTTTTTCCAGATCGTTGATGGCAATTGCGGCATTCTCGACGAAATGGATTCTTTGGATGGCAAGGGATACGTGGAAATGACGAACGTCGATAGCGCTTCGTCGATCGAAATTAGCAAATTGATAACGAACAAGGGGGGCAGGTACTTGGAGGCGCAGTTGCAGGGCTCGAAAGAGGAAGCGGACGAAGGCAATCTCATCGTACTGGGCGCCGGCGATAAGGGGCTTTACGACGATTGCTACACGTGCTTCCGGGCCATCGGCAAGACGGTGTTCTACTTGGGCGAGGTCGGCTTTGCCTCGAAAATGAACCTCGTTTTGCAAGTGATGAGGGGCGTCGCGTTGGTCGGCGTGGCCGAAGGCCTGGCACTGGCCGACCGCTCCGGCCTGGCGCCGAAAGACGTGCTGGAAGTCTTCGATTTGACCAGCCTCTGTTCGCCGTACCTGAAAACAAAAGCCGACTTGATAACAAAGCTCCAATTCCACGACGTCGCGCAACCGCTGCAGCACATGCAGAAAGATCTAAAATTGGCGCTGCAATTGGCCGACAGCCTGAAGCAACCCCTCTTGATGGCTTCCACGGCCAACGAAGTTTACAAGCACGTGCGGCGATTGGGCTACGACACCTACGACGCCGCGGCCGTTTACATGAGGACTCGCCACTGAGTTTAAAACTATTGGTTTAATTTAGATTTCATTTAAAAAAAATATGTTATGTAAAAAAATTATATCAATCGTTAAGACAACATTTAATTTCAAACTAAGTTAAAACCGGCGGCGATAGACCAAAGAAGAAATGACACGTTCCGTTCCGTTCTTCTTTCAAATAATTATAGTAATAATAATCCATTATTTTCCCTTTTTTACATTTGAATAGTTTTAGAATTTTTATAATTTTGTGTGTAAGTTGATTATTTCTCCGTTCAAAGATATTTTTAACATTTATTATTATTATTATACGATAAAGAAAATATGTATAGGTTTTAGTTATTTGATGATTGTTTATTATGCCAATGCAGAAGTTGCCTGCGGCATCTTAATAAATCTTTCATTTTCATATGATTATATGGACACTTTACGTGCCTAAATAAAATTAATTAATAAATAAATGATAATAAACATTTTAGATATTTATTTTATTGTCTTCAGCGGCCATCCGTTTAGTAATAATTGATTGATTAAATTAAGAATGCGCATCTCGAGTAACTGTTTATATTTTAAATGTCAAAATTGATTGTTTTGGCGCAGCCGGTAGGATTGTTAAAATGTTATCTGAATATTATGCACGGTCGGCGATTTTATATTCCGAAATTGATTGTATTGATATTGTATGTTTCGTAATTTAATATTAAAAACCGTTTGTACGGTGACAGTTTCTTTCCAAGGACATTGATCGTGTGGTTTGTTCAAATTTTAACAGAACGTTGTGAAAAAACATTAAAATTATTTTAAATAGTATTTGGCTGGTTCCATCCGTTGGTAAATTATGCGAGAAAACGTTATCTTACCATCGCAACCAACAATAGGGAAAAATCTGTGTTCGATGTCCAGCGTTAAATTTTGCAAGCGTTGAAATGTGAAAACAAAAGCCACACGATCAATGCCAAATGAAGAAGACTTTACTACATAACCTGTAAAATACACGAATGTTAAACTGTGGCACGAAAAAAATTATAGCACTTTCACAGTGACAGTTTTTCCAATTTTAACATTTAACAAAATAATATCTATATAATAATTCTTCATTTTCACCTATTAAATTATTTGTTTATGTCAAAATCATCAATTGTTTATATTTCACTCAAAATAGCATCATCTGTGTTTCTCTTAATTTACATTTTGAACAAATAGAATTTATATGTGTAGGGTGTTTAACCAATCATCGACCTTGCGGTCTTTTAGCCATTTTCGCAGAGGTGAAAAAGACTCATCGCTTAAAAACGTCGTAACTGACGTACGTATTTTATTCTGTCATTGTTACATTAAGCAGGCGAACAAACGCGATTCTTAAATCAAAACACGATGAGTCATACTCACCTCTTGCCGTGTTGATCATTGTATGTGCATGTTAAGTTAAAGCTTGTTACTCTGAAGTTAGTTCCAATAATTTTAGTTTTACAATAGCAAATGATACAAATAGGCGGAACTATGCGATCACCTGTCTAAGTGCGAACGTTGCTTAACTTTTGCAAATATTTGATATCGGCCTTACCGGATATACCATCCCGTGGGTTTATTTTGAATGTAATTATTTGAATAAGTATAAAAACACTGTATAATGCTAGGTTTACAAGAGCAAGTAACTTGCGAACGCGTTTACATATAGTTTTTTGCGCAATTACTTGCTGCAAGTAATGCGGTTAGCACTTGCTGCATGTAAAAATAAGCATAGACTTGCTAAAGCGCTCTTACAACGTGTTTAGGCGGGTAAGAACTTTTTGCAAGTTCTGCGACTTGCTGAGAGTACTCTCGGCGAATGTTTACAAATAAGTTGACAAGTACTCTTAGATAGGAGACCTGCGACAGTTTTACTTGATCGTGTAAACATATACGTATAAAATAAAACAATTTATTAAGTTTTTAACACAAAAATATATTTAAAGGTAAAAAACCATACTTATGATTACATACGTATAAAATTAATGCATTTCCCGGGACAATTTTCCACAAAAAGTTTCATTAAAAGATTTTGTTTTTAGTTTAGACGATTATCGAGAAAAATGAACGCTATTGTTGCATCGTTGCAAAGCATCGTGGTAATTATTTACAGCTTCATTGAATATTTCAGGCGCTTAGAATAAAAAATGGACATGCGACATGCGACACGATTTTTAATATATGCTGAAAACCATTTACCTGTAGCCTGAAGAATGCAACTCTTTGATCATGCATTTCTATAAAAAATATAGAATCGCTTGCAAGAATTACTTTTTTTTTCATATTTATCAGAAACTACAATTATTTAACAAAAAAAAAGTTAAAATGTGAAATTGAGAAATGATTTTGATTATAAGCGACTCATTTATTGTTTATATAAATAATTTTTCACCAAATTGGGCATATGCGAATTTTAGAGGTTAGGTTTTTTGTGCAAAAATTAAGATTGTTTTAATCATAAGGTTGGTTTCGACCTCTACTACCTGGTACTTCATTATAAAATAAAACAATTTACCAAGTTTTTACCACAAAAATATTTATTGCAAATCAATATATTAGCGAAGGTCGTTATCAAGTGTGTTTGATTCCATCTGGAGAAGCAACCCAAAGCCAACTCCGCAGTAATAAAATGTCATTTTTGACATAGAGTTAGCATTTTACTTATTGAAGGTGAGTAAATCTATAAATTCTTCACAATTACAATCTGCAATTAAACATTTTTGTTTTAATAAAAATGAATAAATGTTCAGATTTATTTATGGCAATGTTGGTTGCAGCAGTGGGCCTTTGGCGATCATTTGCGACCTCTTAATTTGCTCATATTATTGTGAAAACTTATCGGAAGGGTGTCAATTTTGGCAGAAGGCAGCCCGAGGGTGGTAGAGCAGTGCAAAAGCATTATCTTATAAAAGACGTATATTTATGCAGTGCAAAAGCATTTCAATTCAACATAAAAAAAACGCATATTTACGGAGAAATGCAAGCCGAGAAATAATCTGTAAGTATTGGTGGTATAGCTGTTGATGTTGAATCCGCAAAAGAATAAAAATGCAATGAAATGAAAATGTTCGGCCTCCTAACCTATAAATCGTGATTTACGTGACAGTTCGCAATACAAGGTAGGTTGATTTCTTTGCTCAATCATCTGAAGCACTGAAAAATGTAGAGATAATAATATAACCTAAAATTACAGCAATTTTTGCTAAAAATGTCAAAAGCAAGACAAAAACTTCAATAAAATGTGTTTGTAAGGTTTCAAAAATATTGAAGTTTACAATGGAGTTTAAACACGCATCAGCCGCCTCAATTAAATACTTAAAAATAACAAGTGCACATGAATTAATCAAAACAATAATAATATCAAGAAAACGCCGTCAAATGTTACAAAATGTTATTGAAATTTTGGGAAAACCTTTTGTGAAATGTAATAAAGGTTTAGAAACGGTTGATAAATAATTCCGAATTTTTGAAAATGCTAAAAATATCGATAAACGATTTTTTACCATTTAACTGCATTTTATAGTAGTACAAGTATAAAAAGTGATTGAAACCGATTTATTTTAATCAATTTGATCACTTTCGTGTACGATTATATTGAGATTTTGTTTAAAAATTATTTTAAGCAACAGTTTTCTCGCAACGGAAAAATGTAAATTGACCCCACATCGCATCCTCTCACATTATAAATATAGAAAATCGCCCGTGCGTATAATTAAATTTGTGGAATTCAGCAGAAACGCTTCGGTTACAATTTTATTCTATTTTTTCTTTCTTCTGCTTTCAAACGCAATCTAATCCGACGATAAAGTAATCCGTAAAAAATAAATACCCCGCTCTCCGAAACCCAATAACACACACACACACACATGCACACATGCACGGGCGGTGAGGCCACAGCAGCAGAAAAGAAAGAAAAAAGCCCGTGTAGTATCAAAAAGATGTTTATTGTGTTGTTTTTGCGCATCTTTACTCGGGTCTCGTGTTCCGAAGGCTCAGGCGCACGCTGCCTCTATTCTCTCTTTCTAATCTGCGACTCCTCTCCTCATTCCGTTCAAACACCCTCTCATGTATCGTACCGTACTATATCTCTCTGCATGTGTCCGGAAAAATAATAACACAATTACTAAATTACTCATTCGAATAATCAAAAAAATTAGCCGACCGTTCGGTAATTTCGGGCCGCGTGTGTCGATTAATTAATCGCCGCTTAATTCGATTAAAACGATTTTTTAAGTTTAGTGCTTGCTGCCGTGCTACTCGGATGGGATTTATATTGGGAACAGTGCAAGTGTTTTTCTTTCCCGTCTTGTCCGTCTCTGCTACGCGCTTTTCTTAAATTAGTTTTGGGAGTTTATTCACTTGGATTTTATACTGCTAGAAGGAGGAGGAGCTGCACTCACTCACACGCTCGAACAAAATAAGGATAGCGGCAATTCTTCTATTTTTTTTTTTGGCAGGTAAATATTTCCTCAAAGGCTGATTTTACTTGTGCGTAGCAATTCGATAACAATCGACGATGATTCATCCAATGACATTGTCAACAACAACGTTACTACTATCTATTGAACCATATTGTTTTTTTGTTGTTTATTCTCTTGTTGCAATTTTATTTTGTTTAAAAAAAATGTTCGAATCAATCGGACAAAACAAAACAAAAATGTTTTAAAATCCCGGCAAAAAATAGTTGGCCGCGTATTCTCACTTGTTTGAATTGTTGAGCTGTCACTACTGCCGCTGTCAAGCGATGTCGGTCGGTTCGTGTTAA
Organism: Tachinus sp. AB-2021; assembly: GCA_030264575.1. Classification (NCBI taxonomy): domain Eukaryota; kingdom Metazoa; phylum Arthropoda; class Insecta; order Coleoptera; family Staphylinidae; genus Tachinus; species Tachinus sp. AB-2021. Next base: position 7,603 of record JARJEC010030802.1, read on the forward strand.
CCCACATTTCGGTGCGATTAATTTTATCAATTATTTCATTAATAATGTTAAACTATTCGATGAAATTAATCCGCTGATTACTATAGCAACGACTTAATTAATTTGAGGTTATGTCATAGATTTTTATAGTTATTTATAAGTGGCGTTGATTCAAGAAAATATAATATAATTTATGTTAATTAAGCAACAAAAAAAAAAACTTTTCAACGGGTACACAATTGCGTTCGAAAAAGATCAGAATGGGTAATTTATAGTGCGGGACATTTTTACATTATTCTTATTTTGTTTTAAATAGTATTTTAAGGGCAGCTTTTTTTGGCCGAGCCAGAAAATTTGCGAGAGCAAGCGAATCGAGGAAGTAAAAACCCTAACCGTACAACAGTTTTTGCCCATGGTTCGTTCACAGTTTTCTTTCTAATATTTAAATTTATTTCAAGTCGTCAAAACGCCAAATTATTGAAGAGTTGCCATTATCAACCGTTGTTTACACAGATTTAACAACAATACACGTCGCTATAGTGATTCAACCATATCTCCCATAGCGACTTAACGGCCGCCCTTTGTGAACTGCGACCATAAACAGATTGTTAACAGCCCTTAAAACAACTGAATATTACAAAAACTATTTAAAAGCGATGCACTTGGGAAAATTGTCGAAACATGCCCGCTGTCACGTAGCTTTACAGAAGGAAACCGTTCGTTTCATTGCGCAATCACTGCCGGCCGCAAGTAATTAATTGCAAAACGGAGAATTAATTCGAAACATACACAGAGATGCGAATTTTCGGTTCTTCCTTCTCTTCCTCCGCCATAGCATCGCAGTTTGCGCCGGCCTCAGGTGGTTTGCAAAATTTATTTCAGTTCAGCACACAATTTGCCTCCGCCATATATTCCGTCCGGGCATAAATTAACTCCAAATTGATGCAGTCGACTTAATGTGATTAAAAAAGGAATTATGTATAACATCCACAAAACTATTTGAATTATTAATGCACGTTGGAAGCGGAAACTCTTATTGTGATTAATTTTCACGGCCGAATTAATTGCCGACGTGTTTAATAAATAATAAAAGACGATTATTAATTTGTTTTGGTAATCGATTCGCAATCTAAATGTTTTCTTTAGTTTAATTTCATTTGTTTGTATTAAGCACCACCCCCCTCAATTTATTCTTTGTTTCAGGGGAGATCGGCCAGCAGGCGGTTTTTAAACAGCATGGGTTAATCCATCGATGAGGAGGATGGAAGCGTTGCGATTCCACAAAGATGGGTGAGTGATAATCGTAAATTGAAATTGGATTTGTGAAGAAAAAAAAAACACGAAACACGGCTCAAAATTGCTTAATTATTATTGGATTAGGCCGGGTCGGGATTGCATCGATCCGTCTGCAAAATTGAGGATGCCGATGGAATTGATTGATTGATTAAATGTAACACGGTTTCGGTTTTGATTGCGAATGAATTCGGTTTAAATTGTTTTACGTCGACGAATTTATAAAATTGCTAACAACTAATATCTGATCATAAATTACGTCGATTATCCAAAGAAATCATCATAAGGACGGTTTCGAACTTTACTACGTGGTTGGTACTTCATTATAAAATAAAACAATTTACCAAGTTTTCACCACAAAAATATTTTCAAAGAAATCATGTCGTTTATGTTTAGAGATTAGTTTTTGTTGTTGTAATTTCCATGGCAACGTGGGATGATACAAGAAAATGAGCGATACATTTAACTATAGTAACGCGCCCAACTATAATAACGTCGTCATGGAAACTATGACTACAAAAGAAAGGGCAAAAACAAAATCTTTTAAGAGGCAATAGTTACTACATTGGAATCTACCTAAGTGACCCACCCACTCGCTCAACTATTGCACTATTAAAAAAAATGTTATTTTCCACAGCTTTTAACAACATAGGAGTACAATAATATCAAATTTTTTTGTAACAGAATAACCAGAAGCAGCTGGGTCACGGAAAAGGGGGAGGTCTTGACCCCAAACATTTCCTAACATTGTTTTGATTTTTTTGAATTTCCAAAACAAAAGCAAATGACATTCATAATATATATTTGTTGGGAGTTTTATTTATTTTTTTTTTCAACAATTAATATTTTTACTTTTAATGAACAGTTTGGCACACACACATACACTTTTATTAATTTAGGAAGTAGGCTGAAATGTTTTGCCGTCGAGTCTGCAGCAGCAGCATCTTTAATGATCCCTGAAACTCGTTAATGCTTCCAAAGCCGCCCCTAATATATTACATCAGCAGAGGGACAGCGTTATAGCTCACTATAGTCAAACAAAGCGAAGATTAATTATAAAACGCGATGACTTTCCCGAATCCAAATAATCGCAACGTCTATTTCTATTGTTGGCCGAATTCTAAAAAAAATATATTCGGTTTAAATATAACGCTCGACATGTCCGCGCCATCCAGGAATCGAAAGATTTAATTGTTGCCGAAAGAAATCGATTCGCATTTAAAAATACACCGACAACATTTTGGATGATGGTAATAGCAATAAAAATAATAATAATAATAATAATAATAATAATAATAATACGAATGAAAAGTTTTGAAATATTGTTATGTAAATTTTTCAATTGCGTAGCATAATTAATCAGGTTGGCCGAGTTGCTCCGGCGCTATATTATGGAACGAGCAAAAGAGAAAAGTACTCAGTCATTTGTTTCTGTCTAGACGAATTAGGGATGGGGGTGATACCACCGTAGAACGGCTTTCTGTGTTGGTTGCGCGCTTTCGCTCGCAAAAATCGGCCTAGACTTATCTGCCTGCCAGACACATTGCATTTACCCAACAATTTTTCATATTTTCCACATTCCACTTTTACATGCAAAAATTACAAAATGTACAACAAATGGATTTCAAATTTATGCAATATCCAATTGTTTAAATATTAACAAGTAGGTTTAAACAGACGAAGAGCAAAATAAATAAACAAAATATAAAAACAAGTGACTTAAGAGTTACTTATTAATAAGTGGGCTTAGACAGATGACAGCAAGAAAAAAAAAAACAAAATATAAAAACAAGCGACTTTAGCAATTGCAACATTCAATTGTTTATTATTAATAAGTGGACTTAGACAGATATCAGCAATAAAAATAACAAAATATAAAAACAAGCGACTTTAAGAATTGCGATATTCAATTGTTCATTATTAATAAGTGGGCTTAGAAAGCTAACAGGAATAAAAAAAACAAGCAACTTTAACAATTGCAATATTCAATTGTTAGTTATTAATAAGTGGACTTAGACAGCTGACAGCAATAAAAAAGAACAAAATCTAAAAAC
>JARJEC010030803.1:0-10875 GCA_030264575.1 Tachinus sp. AB-2021
TAATTATATTAAACTCACTGCGACTGGATATAATTTTACATTTGTACAGCCAGTTTTGCTAACATAAGTAATAAACAATAAATAAAATATTGTAAGCAACATTTTTTTCTACTTTATTTATGCTAACAATTCAAGAAATTGGTATATTTTCAATTACAGCACCATTCGTATCAGTTTGTAACTAACAACTAACGACGATAAACAAATATATTTGGAAAACTATTACATAACTATATATGCAATGAGTCATTTGTTTGCATTATGAAAGCATAATATTGGAGTCATTGATTGTCGATTTGGCAACAGTTTAATCAAAAGGATGATTCAAATAGTTACACTGTCATTAAGGCAACAACCCTATCTAAAAAAATGCTTTTTAATACAATAAATAATAAATAATTTATATAAAAACTGTTAGTTTCATTCATATAATAAGTATGTTACAAATAATTAATTTGATTTGAGTAAAATATACTCGAAATCAATTAACCCTTATTATATGAATGTTTTAATCTATTAAAAATCATTATAATTACAATAAGTAAAAAACGCAGCTACTCAATACCTTTCTCACATCCTTTCCAATAACTTATTTTTTCTAAACTCAAGACCAATCAGTGTATATACTGAAAGTGATACAATGTCAAAAATGTATGCGTTGTGAGCACAATTAAAAAATTTGTAACCTAAATATCCATCATGCTTTAGTTCCCATAAGATAGAAGATAATGATACAAGTTAAATATTATTCAAATAAATTTAAAACCGCATTATCAAATAAAGCATGTCCAAAATACAAACGACAGGTAAAAATTAACGAAGCAATGACTTACCATGGGCAGCTTTCCCATAAAACGAAAAAATTTTTGCTCAAGGGCATAGTTCATCTTAACTGCCAAAAGATTTTCCAGTTACTCTTCCCTCGTCAGATTTGCCTAGCTCTTATAATAGACTTCCATTTTCAGCGGTCTCAAGACCATTGGTTGCCGCACCGCTTCCTTGTATTTTTCGCAAAATCTCTATAAGTGAAAATACTACTGTGCCCTACCCTAAAAGAAAGAAAAGAGTTCATATCAAGTTTTCAAGTAAGTCTCTATCACAGAAACAGTCTTTCATCAATTTCACTGTCTCGCTTCCCACTTCTTATTCTCAACATACTTTAGCATATCCATCAGAACAATCTTCAATTCATGAAAATTTCACCTTTAAACTAATTCCAACTTTAGTAAAATCTATTAATCATTCGCTGAAAACTAGTTCAACTTCCACTCTCTTGTTATTGCTAATCTCAATTCTATAGTTTCAGTATCTAAAAATGCGTCAGGTACGGATTCGTCTAATTAGCTGAAATTTCCAATCTAGATATGCCAAGAAGCCGGAGCTGCTGCGTCGCAATCACGAGTTCAATATTGCTACGGTCTTATATGAGAGATGTGACTTAGGCCAAACAAATCCTTACATATCCCTCGTTTTAGTAGATGTCAAGGAATTTTTTCATTAATTAGCAATAAAATCTTTCTTCCACCCCTGCACCCAACGTGCGGTTTGTTCAATCATGTGCTTCCAATACTACAATTCTATCTTGTTATTATCCTCCTAAGCGTTCAGCAAATCGAAAATATTGGATTAAATCCTTTCAGTTGTTGAGTCTTTCTTTTCGTATAGTTAATGATTTTAGCGCTCATCATCATATTCTTTGGGGTAAGCGAAATTGGTATTTTGACCAGGAGGTTCTTCTAATATTTTATAAAGCCATTGTCTTGTCTCGTTTGGATTTTGCCTCTCATTTACTCTAGTTTTGCAGTAAATCTATTTAACAGATTTGAATACAAAACAGGGCAATCAGAATCTATTTGGAAATAGAGTCTGGTCTTATGCCTCTTCAATTTAGAAGGATGCTGGTGCCAAAAAGGTTTGTAGGTATGTATTATTTGATATGGTGGGAGGTAATGCTTTGAAGGCCATTGAAAATCCTAGTTATTTCTTTGAAAATTGTCCTTTCTGGCCCTCTAAAGGGAGTCTCTTAATAATTTTGGCCTTTAAGGAAATTTCATATTTCAACAGTTAATCAACAAAAGTATTATTATTATTATGGTATGACTGTAAGGGGCAGACATCGGATTTTATGCATTTGCATATAATTCACGTTTTGCGACGTTATTGCATATTATTGTACTTTCTCGTTTATAGTGCATAATTTGGCAGAAAAGAAAGATTCTTTTAATATTCATTAAGCAATTTATGTGTTTTCGATAAAAAAATTAATGAAGTTTAGAAAATAACATATGTATTATCGTGTTGTCTGTAATATTGAGAATCAAAAAAGTTTGTTTAATGTATACACTCATTCTAAAAATGCTCAAATTTGTATGATTTTTGCACTTAAATCTTTATTTAAGTGAAACACCAGACGCTACTAAAAAATTAGAAACAAAAAATCTACTTTCATATGACACAATTTCAATAACAGATGAATTGAATGAACTAATTTATAAATTTCCCGACTCAATTTCGAAAAAAATCCGTATAAATTGGAATCCAAACTCATTTTATTGAAGGAAAAAAGCAAATTAATGCTTTCATTAATAGAACATGTGAAAGCTTACCTCAAGGAATATTGGCATATATAGCACCCAATTTTAAATTTTAACCTGTGACGTCGGTAGAATGGTCATTTTTAGAATACAAATTATTATTAAATGAGAAAAGGTAAAAATTTACAATTGAAAATTTAGAAAAATATATAATAGTTTACTGCCATAAGTTATTAATGATTTTAAGTGTTATTGTAATTTTCAAACGTGATAATTAAATAATAAAACGTGATCTCAATCCAAGTAGTTTCTTTTTTGATAGTGCATATTTTGGCACTTTTAGTGTCTACTCATGAGTATAGTTATTTTCCTAACTTTACTCAAATTTATAGACGGTTCGATTTTTGACAAACCTTCATCAGTGGTTTATGGTTTGTTCATTCCTTTTGTGGAGCTAGTTGAATCAGGTAGACTTCCGGATCAATCGTTTATATTCACAACGGAATTGTATGCAATTTTTAAAGCTTTTTCCATCATTCCTCAGCTTAATCATTCAAAATTTGTATTCTCCGATTGCCAGAGTTCTTTGGATGCCATATATTGGTTAGCGTGTAGCATTCATGACAACAGTTGGGTATTTCACATCAAAATTTTGTTATATTAGTTACTCAGCCAAGATTTGGATGAGCATTTTTGTTGGATACCGAGTCATTCCGGTAACAAGCTGAGCCACGTAAAGAGATTTACTGAAACAACTAATAATTTTACAGATCTATACCCCAGATTCTTGCAGGAGGGGACTAAGTCGTGGCAGTAGCAATTCAATGAATCCAGAAGTCATAAAGGTGTTAATTTTTTAAGCAAATTAATAGCAAAGTTGGTCGAGGGCTATGGTTCATTTCATTGTAAATTTGATATAGCACAGAGGTAATTTAAGAACGGCTTGTAATTTATATAGAATCAATATCGTGGATAATCTCTGTTCGTGAGGCTAAGTCGGTACGCTGAAACACTTATTTTATAGTTGTCCTATTTACGGACAAATTTTCCAGAATATGCTAGATTTTCATCTTTTGTCAAATTGGTTAGTGTTACTTTAGAAGAGCTTTGTGGATTCATCACCTGTACCACTTGACAGCCAATTCGTTCCTTTTTCATATCACCTTGTTACCTTATGTAGGTTAGTTCAATTGGCTGTTTGTTGTATGTTGAGGGTTCAATTAAATTACAAATGCGCACCATTACTATTTAAAATCTAATACAAAATTAGAAAAACTAATGTTCAATATATATATATTTTGTAATAATTACATCTCTTAACAATAATTTGTATATATTTATAGGCTGCTTTTTACATGTATATATAAAAATAGGGATATTTCATTAGACAATTAAAAAATAATATAGTACAAACTGCGAAGTTGAGTATTAGTTAATGTGTAAAATGGATAATAATAATAAATATGAAACCTCATTATAATTTGCTTAAATTAGCTTTCACAGAAAGTAAAGTTTGATAAAAATTTATATTCATACAAGAAACAAAATTAATTCCCGCATTTTATAATATACACAAAGAAACAAAATTTCAGCGAAATACGGAATAAATAATAATAAAAATTAATTAAAGATAATAATGTTGTAAAATAATAAATTTCATGAAATTTTGTTTTATCGATAAATATAACTCTCTGTACATTTTTTCTCCTTAAACGTAAATAAATTGAGCAAAACTTAACAAACTAAATTATGTTGCATTATCGCCGCTTGCATAATTCACAAAAAATGTTGTCACTAAACATATTAACGATAAAATAATACAAATATAACATTTCTAATAATACATTTATACAATTAATTTTAATGATACCTAAATAAAACTAATATGTATAGATGAAATGATATGAAAATGGGAACGAAAACTGTGAGTACGGATATTTTTAAATGACATGATGACCTCCACCATTATGATTTATACTGAAAAAAATAAATGCATTAGGAAATAATAGTATCCTAATAGACTATAAAAGCAAGCACTTATTAGCTAATATTAAATACTAACTTATCAAACATGGCTCGATTATAAAATAATTAAATAATGAACACAACACATTCATCGAGCATTTTATTTTAGGATCTTGCATGATTATTAAATAAATAATACCCTCGTCCATTTTAATAATTAATAGTATTTAATAATTAGATTCGCAGTCTTCAATAAAATAAACAAAGTCATATTTCTAAAATGCAATGCAAGATCCTAATAATAAGAAATAAAACAAACACAAATTAGCGGTTAATATTGTGAGCTTTTGCTGAAATTATTATAATTAGTTTCTACTCACACAATTTGGTTATAATTACGAAGACACTAAATCTTAATTAATACATCTAAGGTTACAAAATCAGCCAATTATAAAGTTGTCTTGCAAGAGGATGTGATGTGCAAACATTGGGAAATAAATGGGTTTATTTCTAAACAAGCAGCAAATTTTTAGTTGCTTGAAACTTGAAGTTGTGTGAAATAAAATAATTGTAACTGCTCGTTTTAATGAGATTGATCCGTTTTTTCATTAATATTATCTAACACACTTCATTTTTAGTATTCACAAATTTAATGAAAGGTATTACCTTGATCGAAACAACTCGGATTGATGATATTGATGAGGTCATTCTCAGACATTGTTGCAAAAGATGATGGTATCATTCTGTCTTCCGTTTTCTTATCAGACTGACCCTGTATTTCTTTAAGAGGCACTGATAACACAAATTCGCGTTTATTGTCTTGAGACATGGACTTGGAGACAATTAAACTACTTTCTAAACTGACGTTAGCTGTTGTGTAAAAATTGTTCCCAGTATTTGGCAATTGACTGAGATTTGGTAAAACTTCATTATTCGAGGTTGTTAAGATATTGATAATGTTTGAGCTTGCTTCTGGTAGCGATTGGAGGTCATTCAATTTCTTTTGCGTTTCGTAAAAATCTACAGCTGCATTTAGTATAATGGCTTTTTCAGGCTCACTTCCTGTTAATGTCAATGGGGTTGGAGTTGCAGCCGAGAGCAGTTGATTGGGTGGGGATGTTGATAATAGTCGAGAGGAAAGGCCGTTATCCATATTTGGACTTGCGTGGCATATATTTTGTGATAAAAGAGTATCTTGAGGGGAATTTCGGCACATGATACTAGGCGATATTTGAGAGTTTAGTATGACTTCTGCTGAAATGGTTGGACTACTTTGTGAGTTATTAAGAACCGGGTTAATTTGCGGGGAAGTCATTGGCGTATTTATAATGGGTGCTAATGGCGCATTCAACATCACATCCTGTGTAGACATTAACACTTCAGAGTCTTTTTGTATCGTTATATGTGTCTCTACCGCACAATTAACTAATGCGTCCAATTTTTCAGTGGTTATAGCATTGCCATTTTCCACCGTTTGCGGAATTTGGGAAGGAGCCATCGTATTAGTTTGTTCGCCTATTGCTGCTGCCTCACTTTTCGAAACTTCTGCAGTATTGTTTGATAGCATTTGTTGTTGGGTTAAAAACGTTGGGCGAAGAGGCTGGCCCCCACCTAAATGGGATAATGTTGGTTGAGAAGATGTATTTAAAATGCTAGCATTGGCTTGCATTACCTGAGAATTCGGACCCTTAATTTCAATATTTGTTAAGTAATTCTCAATGCTTTGAGCGCTTTGCGCAAGTAAAGGCATGGTCGTATTTTCGGTCACTCCAAAACTCTGCAAAGTCGCCATGGATGGTGCATTTGTATTGACTAAATCAGCAACGGTTGCCATGGGCATTTTCATTCTTAAATCCATAACTTTTAAATCCTCAATAGTTGTTAATTCGTTTTGCCTGAGTGCCGATAAACTAACTTGCGCAAAACTAGCGCAGCGACTACCATCATTACTTATTGAATTTTCGCATATGGAACTTCTATGGGTCATCATATCCATACTGCTCTCATTCATCAAACTGATATTTGAATTCTCATTCATGTGCATCATTTGATTGTGCCTTATCATGTCAATTGAATTATCATTGATCATCGAAATATTCGAATCACCTTGATGCACATCTAATGAACTCTCAGATATATGCCTGAATCTTTGCTGTCTTAATTCTGAAGGGTCCAATACTGAATTTTGACTGTTCTCATCCATCATTTCTTGTTTTAAAGTGCGCATGGGTGGCGAATGCACTTCATTTGATGATATCATATTTGTTGAAGAGCGACGTTGAGATAATGGCACCAAACTCGTACCCGGTGGTGGCATCATGCCAACATCCTGCTGTTCCTGTTTTGACATTGTGGTCCATAACATCTTTGTTAAAAACGGAGCCGGTTGGGATTGCTCCATGTGAACTGTAAATTACATAAAAGTCATATCAGACTTGGTTTTTAACATTTTCGCTTAAATATATTTAGCTGCCAACAAAGCCACTGTAAAAAATATGGGGTGGGCAGTTGTCTCTCAAGCATACGCTTAAATTTCAATTAATTACAATTTTTTGACTTGATTCTAATTGAATTGTTAATAAAAATGCGATCAACTTGAGAAACATGACCCACAATGTTAACGCCCCAAATGATCTCTTTGACACACGTTAAAATCCCACACTGCTTTCATACCATTCGCACCCCATTCAAACGTTATTTATATTTCCCTATCAAAAACAGGATTATTAGGAACAATGATAAGTATAATATGATTATAACAATATTCCAGGCTAAAATCAAATACGGATAAATAATAATAAATACAAGAAACCTCTCTACCAACTAATTTAACATAATATTTTGTCCTCCACCAGTAAATTAAATAGTATAGCCTGAAATAATTTACCAAAAAATAAGGATTGTATAATTGAAATTGTTAGAATTTGGTTGAATTTAATTATATGAATAATTATGTTAGTGCGTCAAAAAATCTCAACAAACCTTGAAAATTCATGCAAAGTGAAAGCTAAAACGACTAAATACTTATGAAGTAAGCATGAAAATGATGATAATATGAAAATATTGAAGAATTGTAGAGAGGAATCTTAAATAAAATGATAATAATAAGGAACAATTATTTACAAGGATTAATAAACGGTTGATGGAATTTAATAAGTAAAAATCATCCATCCCAAAAATAGATTCATCACAATCACACCTTGCGGTAACATTGCGGGTCTCATAGTGAGGGACTATATAAGTCTCTGCATCTCGTTTCCTGAAAAATAAAGAAACTCCCTTTCCTGGTATGGCCTGAAAAACATGTCTTGCAAAATAAAATATATATGTATGTATATTAAAAATTATATCTTGTTGTATGTAGCAGCCCTTAATCACAATACTACATATATTTACGAAATAAATACGAATAAATGAAATAAAATGATGATTAGGTGGTAAATTAAATATTAATTTGTGTAATTGTGTGTGATCAATTTCTCTTCTTCTTATATTTAATACAATTTTTTTCAATGGAACTTTATTTCTTTCCTGATAATATTTTTTATTAATGCCAGGATAGAAATAATTCAAGATTGTTGCGTAATTTAAATCTCATTATTTAGCTTTCATTTGTTAATTGTTCATCGATAATGCATCATGTTGCATCAATAACAATTTTTAATTAAATGGTCACTATTTATATAATGCATAATGCTGTAAGATTCTATTGTCAAGTAATGAAAAAATACTTTCATCTCAACTTATCAACTTTCTACAAAATATTCAAATATATAAATGCTTTATAAATATCGCAGTATTTCAATATGAACTTTGAAAGCTTTCTATAATTCCAAAAATTTCACTTGTAATGTTTTTACGATAATCTTAATCCGAATCTGTATGAAATTAAGAAATGATTAATGTACATCAAAAGAATTTCAGATAATTTTTATGATTCTTGAATGTTTATATGTTCTTTTTAAAATTCTCATACAAATCCACAGGTTTCTATAAACCCTTCCATAAATCTAGTAACATAAACCTCGAATATATAAGACCGTTTATTATACTTCATAAATTTTAAAGTTTGTAAATATCTTTATAAACACTCTCTATTATAACATCTATAATAGAGATTTTGATAAAAATTTAATTAGCTAGCCATATTAATATTTTGTTGTATACATTTTGAAAGGTTTTCTTCATATGTAGAACAAACAGATCCAAAACTAATTTTGTGAAAAAAAATCTCGTTTATTCAGTTAGTCAAACAAATTAAATAAAGTAAATATATAAATAAGTTTTTTTTTTTCAAGTTTCTCTATATTTTAGAATATCTTGATATTTTGGAATATTTTATTAGATTTATTTAACAGACTGAGATATTCTCACAATATTTTCAATCATAATCTTAACTCCTCTTGCAATTTGCGTCATTTCTCAATATTATTCCTATTTTATGATTTTTCAATAGCTTGAAATTATATTTTATTAAAATTTAAATAACATTCCATAATGTTTTCAGGTGTGCAACTTTTTGTTAAATTTCACATATAATGCAACTTTATTAATTTTGTTTAATTTTTCATCCTTTTTTTTTTAATAATTGTAAATTCGCCTTAACATTACTCAAATTTGATCAACTTTTTTAATAAAAAGGTGAATATAGAATTGTTTTAACCACATTAAAATTTTAAGTGCAGTTGCAATTCTGTAAATATATAATAATTTATTTTCAAATTTGTTGTGATTTTTATTTTTATATTTTCAACAATTTTACATTCTACAAAACTATAGAATTAAGTTTGTCTAAAAAAACTGAAGAAATTTCAGCAAAACTCGATTTTGTCAATAACAATACAACCTTTTAATAATATTAAATATAAAAAAGATCCTAGTACAATCAATTAATCATTATATATGCAGTGCAGCAATAATATTTAAAATTATATTACGCAACAATCCAAATTTTCAATGTTATAATATATTTATGAAATGATAAATGAGATTATAATATCTGACTGAATCATTAACTTAAGTGTAGTGTTTGAATATATTTATTATAATGAAATTTGTAAGTTATGAAGAATCATCTACTAGTATATAAAAATGATTATGTATTGAAAAATGATTATATAAACAAAATCTGATTGATTTGTACAGCTTAATCTGAAATATGAGTAATTATTTTATATTTGTAGATATCTAGTAGAATGAGTCTTATTGTGTATTACCAAGTTGTGTGTGGAGTATGTAATGTGTTGATATGTTTGATTATTAAGTACCCGTGATGCGAGACCTGAATGACGCGGCTGTAGAGAGGTTAGGCTCCGCAGGCTGACAGAAGACGACGGCAGGCGGCCCCTCTGCGTATACAGAGCCTGTATGCTGTATGAGACAAAGTGGAAAAGCATTGAAAAACTTTATTGACTTTGTTTCTCATACATGGGTCGAATGTGTTTAGCATCCGACCGGGAATGTTTGTAAATTTTTTTGATTACCACAATATTGGTTAGCAATTCTTCAACAATTCATATCATTTTGGTTTAAAAATAAGATGATCAAGAAATTACTTAATTTTATGAAAGTACACAAATCAAAGAATATATATTAAAAACCAAAGATCTAAATAAATTATTTCTAGTTATATTGTAACTATAAATTTTAAAGAACGTCAACATTGTAGCAAATGGTGTATCTTTCATAATAGAACTTTGAACTTCAATAACGTTATCCCTTACATTACTAGCAATTTTATATTACTACTTTAATATATTCACATTGTTAAATTTTCTATACAGATCTAAAGCTCTAAAATACCGTATTATAAAGCTGCATTAAGGATCTTGTAAAGATTTCTGCCATGGTGTTGAAATGAAATTACTACATGATTCTGGATAAATCTTAACAATAGAATTCCTAAATTATTATCATAACAAAATCAGCTTTAACCATGTCCATTAAGTCACAAGTTAAAATTTTGTCAAAATGGTCTACTACTAAACACAGAGATGAATGACGTTGATTTTAAGTGTTCGGTTTCTCCAAGTAATCTTTTTTGGTTTCTTATCTGTACAATAAAATTGCATTCCAAAAATGTTGTTTACCTCAAGTAAACAACATTAGTATTGTTATACTTAACCTTGGTTTACATCAGCGTTTCTCAAACTGTAGGACGCGAAAGAAATAAAAAAAAAATTTTGTTCGGCCAACGCCCCAAAAAAGGGTCATCCACTATAAATGTGGAATATGAAGATATATTTGTACGCACAACGAAAAAAAAGGTCCATAATAAAAACAAAATAATTCAAGATAAAAAGCGGGCACGAAATACAAAAGATTGAGAACCGCTGGTTTACGTTTTGCTGATTTTATTTGCTTAGTTGCTAATCTA
>JARJEC010030811.1:0-12317 GCA_030264575.1 Tachinus sp. AB-2021
CGCACGCACCAATTGCATCCTTGTTTTATTAATAAAGTCAGAGTCCCATACATTTCTCAGGACACGGGAAGAAAATGGCCCGTATCCGGTGTTCATTTATATACCAAGAATTTTTTTTATGTATTTATTACCGGATATGTTTCAGCGCTGCCAAAATAGGTCCGCTAATAAAACTAATGGAAAACATTGAAATTTTAATTGCCCAATCTTATCGATCGCAAAATAAAGCCTAAATAAATCACAATTAAATGAAAACTGTTTTAAGATTATAAACAGTATAACTTATTTATTTAGTATTGCAATATTTAATAAGTTGAACAAATATTAATTTTATTAATAATATTTTGCAAAATTATTTAATAAAACAAATTAACTAATAGTCGGGGTGCAAAAAAGTGAAATAGTTTTGGAAAGGCCGATAATTTCAGAGCGGATTGAACTTTAGAGTCAGTACGCCAGATCGGAACACTTAGCGGTGGCGCGCTTGGACAGATAATTTTAATTAGTATCTAAAAATTGTTTTGGAGAAGCTGAAAATTCGTCGGGAGATAGTCGTCAATGCATTAGAAAGTCTTAATTGAGCAGTCAGACAGCTTAATAGCCGAACGCGTGACTTCAGAACAACCGTTTGAACATGTTTCAAACATTAGGTCAATGTAACTGATTTGGAAAAGTTAAAATTTGGTAATATTAAATTACTTAATCCCACTCAATCAGCAGCCAATAAAAGTCCTGCTTGTATTGGTTGCTGACTGAGTGGGTTCTTTTAAAACTGTGTTTGATTGTTTATTTCATGGAAAAATAAAGTAATTTGACATATTATCAAATTTTAAAAAATTAGATCATTTTATGAAATATTATTCAACTTTATTAAGTATTTATTAACTCTTGGCAGCCAGCAGATATCTACATTTTTGACAAACTTGTTAATTCTTTTAGCACATGCTTCACTAGGTGATTTTGAATAAGCAATAACATCTGGTACAAAAGTATTTTTACCTGGTTACCAAACAAATACGCAGTATTAACACGGGTACTAAATAAAAATTGATTTTGAGTAAAATAGAGTTATTTACAATGTTATTATGATGAAAAATAGAAAGAATAAAGAATTTATTAAATAACATGAATATGAAGGATTACTAATTGGGAAAATGCAAACGGCAAAGTATTTGTAGACCATTAAAGACTAGGAAACTATTGACTGCTGTTAGGTGTTTAATTTATAAGAGGCGCCTTTTTTTAATTGTCTTTTAGTTTGTTTTGTTTTGATATCATAACTTTACACAAAAATCTCGTAAATACCAATGGGATATTCCGATACTCTAAAGGGTCCTCAAAATACATGGTATTTTATAAAACAGAAAGATATATTTTTACACGCACTTATTAGTAAAATAAAACAATAAAAAGCTATTTTTGTTTATAACACAAAAGTGGTCTCAGAAGGGATAAAATAAGAACGTGTTAGTATTTCGTTCAATTTTATATAAAAAAGTTGAAATATATTATACTATTATTATTTTAATTAAATTACTTTATAATATTTAGTCCTATGTACATAACATTTATTTGATGTATGCAGCCATGTTTGGTTGGGTTTGTAAGTTTATCTCTGATAGTTCTTCAATGTATTCTACGAGGTCATTTAGTAATTTAACTTATGATATTTATTTTATTAGAAAACAATCAATACCAAGTTTTTTTTTAATTTATGATGTGTTGTATAGGTTACTTAAAGCTTTTGAACTTAAATAATAATTGCTTATTGATTTGAGCGCTCTCGATGATTGGGCGCCCCAGGCAAATGCTTTTATGTGCCATTGTAATAATCTGTTGTGTTGTATTTATTACATATTGGTTTTATAACGATAACTTTTATAATGTACTTTTTATTTTATATAATATTAAAATAAAAAGTAATATTAATTAATTAATTAATATATATATATATATATATATATATATATATATATATAAAAGTAATAGTAAAAATAAAAATTATTTATCTTATCATATTTATAAACCATATATACATTTCGACATTTAGGTGTCATTAACAATGGCGATAAAATTATAAACAACAATCTCCATAGAGATTTTATGACACTTTAGACATTATGTGACTAATTTTGACACATAACCTATAGAAAACCAACGTGATATGTCAAAAAACTAACCTAACACATATTTACTAGTGACAATGATGTCTTTTGTTGACTTGTTTGGTTATTAAAATTATGAATTTTAGCGAGTTTTTTCTAATACTATCACTTCACAACTGATTGAACTGGGTTTTTTTCCCGATTTGAACATCTCAAAAGATCTATATATATATATATAATTTTGCATAATGCCAATTATATTATTAGTACAGAAATCTATAAGTTAATGTCAGAAAAAAAAATTTGACATAACCTTATAAACATGTGAATTTTACATATGTCATTATTACATAAACATCATAATAATTAAAATATAAAAATTATTTTGTTTAAAAAAATATTTTTACATTCTTTACAAAATATATTACATGAGACAATGCAGTAATGTAGATGATTAGATTTAGTTGTTAAATTATAACGGTACAATTATTACCTTTTAAATGTTTTCTAATTTTTAATACTTTTAAAATTTCGATATTATTAATAGAGTTTTTGATGTGTATTGGTGTAACTGTATTATTAGTAGTAGATAAGTTTAAATTATTTTTAATAAAATGTTTAGCAAAATTAGATTTTTCTTCATTTTTATTTATAAAAGCTTTTAAATGATCTTTATAATTAATTTCAACATTTCTAATAGTTTGTCCTATATAAATTTTGTTGCAATTATTGCATTTAAGCTTATATTCCTGAATTGTTTAAATAATTTAACTTTTCTTTTGCATCAAATAAAAGTCTTTTTAAATTTAAAGTTGTTTTAAATGCTACATTTTTATCATATTTTTTATAAAATTCTTTGCTTAAATTTTCCGAAATTTTACCGAAATTTGTTATTGAAGAATAATTTTTAATAGAATTACTATGTGGATAGATTTGATTTATTGCTAATTTTATTTATTTTTTATTAATCATTTGATCTATTATATTATTATTATATCCATCATATCACATCCATTATTTAAAGCAATATTATTTTTAGAACTTATATTTCTCTATTACAGTTGCTTAAATTTAATGGTATCTTTGTATCGTATTCTGAATTCATGTATTGAATTTTTTGAAATATTTTAAGGACTAGTTAGTATGACAAGTTGCACAACTTCGAACAATTTATTTTATGTATATAATTATATAATTATTTCTTAAAATAAATTTTACATAATACATGACACATAATAATTAAATTTATTGGAATAATTTGTAAAGAATAATTTAATAAAAAAGTAGTTAATTTCATAATTGCAATTATAAATTAACAATCAAGATGACAAATGTTTCCATCAATTAAAAACATTGTAGTTAATCTACCGTTTTCAAAATTCGAACTAAATAAATAGCTTCGGAGGACTAGCATTTGAGAAAGTTAACTGTAATTTATTCTTTTATTATTTACACATTTTAATTATTAATGCTATTTGTTTACAGAAGTACCTTTCATTATTTAGTAACATAGTTGCTTTTAAGTTTTCTTTTAGGATAAGAGCATAAAAGAAAAATTGCAAAAACGTTGGCAACGTGTCATACTGAAACGAGCTCTTAGCAACACGTAGGACACCTAAAGTGCCAATGAGAACAATCAATGTGCACTATAATCTGCTTTATTGGCGTCTGTAATGACCGCGGTGAACACATATGTGGCACCAATTAAAATTTTACATATAACCACGTTGGTCAGTATTTGAACAGCGGAACGATAGAATTTAAATATGGACTGCTTGTCTATGTTTTATACAGTCTCCTACTAGTTTTGGTTTTTGTGTCGTGTGTTTAAGTTGAGCACCAGACAACATTTAAAAAATATGTATGATGTAGAATAAATTTAAAACAGTTTTGACTAACAGTATTTTATCTATATAGCTTTTGTATTTGTTATACTCGATTATTTTCTTTGGTTTTTGTACTTCTAATAATCATGTCTTTAGCGTTATCATTTTACTAACATGTTTGGTACTCGAAAATAAGACATCTTGCTTATCTTTCCAGTGGCTATAAATAATCCCGTATTACTTTCTTTGGCAATATTTTACGTTTTAATTTTTTTCAATAACATTATTTGAAATTTCTTTACGGTTTGATCTTAGAGTTTAAATTATATGGTTTTTTTTCTCTAAAAATGTACGTGCAAGTTCAACAGAAGTAATTGTCGACACACACTGTTATGCCTCTTCTTAAAAGATCTTTTGCCAACTTTAAAATCACTTTGAGTTCACAGTATATTCATCATCAATTTCTTTCTCCTGGCTACTTTGAGATCATACAAGTATCCACCTTCTAAGCACTTAAAAAGTTTGATACCAAACTTATGTCATTTGCTAGTAAAGTATTGCTTAAATCTTAGCCTACCTTTGAAGGGAACAAGCGTTTTTTCTTAACAAATGTATTCTCCAGGAATCTTTTGAAAGTTTTCTTTCAGTATATTATTTATAAGCGGACTACTAATATATAAACGCCAGTTTCATCAATATGTTTGTTGTTTGAAAAATGCTACGGGTTTAGAAGTAACTGAAAACTGTTTTGCAAATGTATTGCAATTTATTTGTTTTGTTTCCATATAAATAGTTACGGGACTGATGCGCAGATATGAATGGCAATTGACATAGTCCCATTCACATAAGCATATCTAAAAAGCTTTCCATCTCAATGTTATCAGTATCTTGCCACTTATATATGCGAGACTTGTGTTTCATTATCTTCTGCTTTTCTTGTTGTACATAACGATTTGTTTCTTTTACAAAAAGATCGACAATTTTATCGTTTATAAATATTTTTTAAAACTCGTATGGGCTATTTTCATACTTATCATATAAATCAACACGTACATCGACATTGTTTTGTACAAATTAGTAATTCTTCTTATACTTTTCTGTGGTTAAACCCCATGATATTTGCGAGTTCACTTCCTGTTCACTTTGATGATCCTCAGTATCAGATTCACATTTATAATCAGCGATTACTTTCTCAATTTGTCACCAATGAACAAAATTATTTTTTGTTGATTATTGTTTTAATATCAATATCAGTTGGGTTTGCTGCTTGATGTCCTTAAGCAACATTGGTTCGTTGTTTACTCGCAGTAATATTACACGTCGCCGACGGTTGTTGATTCAAATAGTAGGTTTTCTTATTCCGGTTTATATTTCTGCAATGTTTTACACACACACAATCACTGTCATCACTATCATCCAAAGATGGTTCATTTTTTCCTCCTGAGATGGTTCATCAAGCGTACCTGCACTACGGTACTAATGGTTCTATTGGTTCATACTCCGACACATCCGGAGAAAATCGTCCGACGTAACCTGCTCCCATATTGCTAAAAGCATACGTTGTTTTTCGTACGCCATAATTTTCACAACTAACAACCAAATTCCGCTAGCAAGTAGCGACTAAGGCGGTGCTCTGTACATGTGCACCACGTAGATTATTTATGGGAGACAAAGAGAAATATAAAATAATATTACAAACATCAATCCGGTTATAATTGCATTTTCAGTCAATACGACTTACAATATATAAGTTTTATAATTAATAATACAATAGTTTAAAAAATTGCAATATAAATTTGCAAATATAATTTAGACTAATGAAACACCGGAATAGCAAACAGTATTATTTGGATAATGAAATTAATATTAAAATTAACTGGAAAACAATTTACTGTAATAAAATAGTTTTTGATTTAAATGTATTGCTTAGATATTTTCTTACGTTATAATTAATTTTAAGTCCTTAATACATAAATAGCTATTATTACATATATATAAATTGCCCGGCGCATTCACCAAATATAAGAACATTTAAATACATCACAAAATATATTATCATAATATATTCATTTTAATGCAATTTATTTAAATATATAAAGAACGGTTTATAAAAATAAAATAGCTAACTTTCTTATTTATTATGTTACGACCTAAATACTAATTATGCCAATTATAAAAGCACGTATTTTACTCAATTTTGAATAATGTGGCGAAGTTATATTTTTCCTAATAATTTCATTGTATTTAAATACTGTTGCTATAACAAAAATTTTAAAAAGTTTATTCAAATTTATTTTTCAAAATAAGGTTATGTTAACAAAACTCCTGAAAATTTGGATTTATACGTAAAATCTACTAGAAATCAAAAATTGCTAAAATATACTGAGAGTTCCATTTAAATAAACAAAATTGATGTTATTTTCGCTTAAACTGAAAACGATATTTTAGAAAATTTTAGCGGAAAAGTGGGGTCTTCTGATGTATTTTAACCCTTAAAAATTTTATTAAAAAATATTCATAAATAAAAATGATATGGGCGCGTACTTGTTTCAGTTGTCACCCGGTATTAAGAAGTATAAATGAAAATGTTTTACTTCAATCAGTTGTTAATACAGGATAAAAGTGTAATTTATTATGGAGAAAAACAATTGTTACTAAAAAATAATTTAATGAAAAAATTCAATCAACTTATTCTAATATCAATATTCAAATTATTGACTTATATTTATAAATATATACGCCCTTCAAAAATGTTACGAATAAATTTATCGTAAAAATGTATTTGCCGTAATTGTAAGTATTACAGTGGATAACGTATTGGAGGGTACATTTAAAAAATATGAAGCTTAATCATTTTGCCGTCATACATTTTCAGCACAGCACGCTAATTTTCAATTGGTTTCAGGCTGTAATTTGTCACGCTTTGGGAAACTGCAATTTAACGTAAACCTTGTACAAATACATCTCGTAAATTCCAAGTTCCAGTTCCAATATGATTAAAATTATTTTTTTACAGAAAAATTCAGTTACCCATACGTATATTTTTTTTCACAAAAAACCTTTCAATTCAGATTCATATTTTGATCAATTTATGATATGCGTTTAATCCAGTTTTTATAATTCATGGTTAGATTAAAACATAAATAGTAATAAATTGTTTAGTATATAGAGTATACGCAATTAACTGCATATTTATATTTTTTTAGTTTTTATTGTTTATGAAAACCTTTTGTATTTCGATTGCGTTTATTATTTTAATCCTCTAATATTTTTATCATCCATGTGCAGTTATGAAATCGCGCCGTTGAAATGCAAAACGTGTTTC
Source organism: Tachinus sp. AB-2021 (assembly GCA_030264575.1). Lineage (NCBI taxonomy): Eukaryota > Metazoa > Arthropoda > Insecta > Coleoptera > Staphylinidae > Tachinus > Tachinus sp. AB-2021. Next base: position 7,257 of record JARJEC010030811.1, read on the forward strand.
AAAATTTCAAGTGAAATAAAATTGTAATTCCACCATTAAATCAACGGTAACCGCATTTAGCAGCGCAGACATGATGAATGTATAATCAGCAGAAAAAAGGTACGCAAATGCTAGCTGCCCCAAATTTTGCTTATACATTATATTTTTTTATTATTTTTGCGTGGGATTCCGCAAATTAAATTTTATTCACACTCGTACCAGCGGCAATGAGATATATAATATTGCAGACAGGAGAGTCATTAGGTTATTAAATTTTATTAATACTTTGTCAGAAATAGAAAATTTAATTTTATAAAATGTAAAAACTTCATTTTTGTTTTATTTGATTGTAACATGTTTTGAAACTTTATTTTTCAGTAGATTTAAATACAGTTTAATGATTAGACTATTATGACATTCAAGCAAATACTTTTGAATAAATGTGTTCTTTGTTTAGTTATTTTGAATGGTGGTAGCCTTTACTATTTGATATTGCATTTCAATAAATAAATGAACTTTTTAGACTATTTATTACGAAAAATATTTATTATACCGGTCTAGTTTTGACCAATTACTTGGTCATCATTATACGGTTATAGAAACAAATATTTATTATTAAATATTTTGTTTCCATCACATGTGATCAGGTAATTGGTTGAAACTAATATATAAAATATTTATTATTAAATATTGGTAGTCTATCACTGTATGATGATGACCACATAATTGATCAAACCTAATTCGGTTTAATAAATATTTTGCGTGATAAGATTTGATTTATTTATTGTTCTTATTTATTACGTTATTGGTCGGGTACAGCTACTTTATGTTACACCTTATCAATGTTTACAAATAAATTAAAATGTAATACAATTAAGTATTTTAGAGAAAGAAAAAATGTATAGCTATATTCCAATTTTCCATAAAACATATTACAAAATCATACTGTAATTATTTGTTTATTTAGTATAGTGGATAGCTCAATAGCAAAACATTAACCTAACAAAGCAAGCGGATTGTGGGTTTGAACCGTAAAAAGGTGACCAATATCAATCCCGTTTTCTATCCAATGGTGGTTCGGAAGTCACCTCATAAGCTGTTGGTCCTATGAAAAAAACATCGTTATCAGAACTATTTACGTCCACTATCCTTGAGCAATTTTGAATTTAATTAATCGTGTAAGCGGGCCTTTACACATGCTATGCACTCGCACTGCACAATCTCACGGTTTTGGATTTCTAGTGTAGCTTCTAGGCAGCGCTCAGCGACCAGTTATAATAATATAAATAAATACATTTATGATTAATCATGTTTTCATTTTCAAGGTATTTCGATCAATTAAAATTTAATTAAAAGAAAATTAATTTGTTAATTTTAATTTGTAGAAACGCGGTTGTATAAAACGTACAGTACATAATCTGGAATCTGGAATTACAGCACTAACATATTACAAAAATTGTGTGATTTTTTGCAAGAATATAACACAAATAATAAAGCGACTAAAACATAGTAAAAGGAGTATTTTTTCAATATGTTTAAAGCAAGAGAACTTCCCTTAATTTGACTTTGCTAAATTTTGAAAACAAAAATTCAGCTATATGAACAGTAAAATATTTTAACTGTAAGCTTTTAACAATTATGCTTGGAGATAAATACAGTATTAGTGTCATGGAAAACATTAGGCTTAAAAATAAACTAACTCACAAAACTATGTTTACAAGTACATTCAAATAAATTGTTCATGCACTCTACAAAAAAATGCAATTCTAACTAGGAAAAAGCAATCTAGACTTGCAATTTAATATGTGTAGATTTGTGAGTTGAAGCTATTGTCTATTGAGATGCAAGGTTCATATTTAGATTGTAAGTGCGGAATGTAAATATAATGTTCGATTTTTGCAGCTGTTCTAGCTAGTCAATATAGTAGTCAATATAGAAATAAAAATATGCTAAAAATGCGCATACCATGTAACAGCTTACGCAGCTGCGGTTTTTGGTTAAATTTGGGTTATGATCTTGACAGTTTGCAACTTCCAACTTTCTGTGCTTATGCGGTCCGTTAAAACCAACTTGAAATTTCTATGTTTTCAACTAATGCTAAACAGCTGCACAACTCAAACATAAATGAACAGTATACATTAACTTATTATAATTGCTTCTTGATTTATTATGTTATCTAGAGTCTCTAGTTGTTATTCATAGGTCTAGGCAACAAATAGCTCTCAAACATATTGGTCAGTTAAAAATATTACTATAGTTGTAGTATATGACAATAATAACATGTAGTAAATTCAATATGTAGAATACATTGGTTGTTAGTGGCCACATGTTACTGATTGCTCAAATATTTGTACTTAGTACTTAACTACTCGTTCTATATCATGTTTGTCAGAAAAATATTATATAGTTTGACCTAATGGCCACAGTAGCTGTGGTGTCTTTTTATTATTGACCAATACAAGGTTTTCAATGTACCTTGTAGGTTTATCATTCTATTTGAAACGCTGCTGGAGCCAATAAAGATACTCTTGTTTAAAACAATTCCAAACATGTTCAGATATCTGATACAATCATTTCCAGTAAGATAGAATCTTTATCTGATGGTTAGTTAGATTTTTTTAGATATCGCCGTAGAAAATAAACCAAGATTCAAATTGTTATAATTAGACAAATCAGATAATATTAAATATAAGTAAACTGTATACATTAAATTATATTAATTGCTTCCAATAAAATAGGGTATAGAGTACAGATTATATTTTTTTCATTTACTATTTTTACAACAGACTCGTAATGCGAGGTCTCTAGTTCTTAGTCATATATATATATATATATATATATATATATAGACAACAGACTTAGTGGCACTCAAACAATATGTTTGTTATTTTATATTTATCACCGATTTGTAAATTAATATTACATTTTACATAGCTGCATAAAATATTTACTACTTGGAATTATGCAAATTGAAATGCACCTTTAACATATATTAAACCAATGATAAAGTTTTTTTATTAGTATTAGTAATTGTTTTTGCGGAATATTAACAAAGGTAATGCCCATAGAATATATACAATAGTAGATGCAGATAATTATAAAATAATTACATTTAGTTTAAAAAGACAATCAAAACAACTTTATACACTATACAATAAAATATTTTACTGTCACAATTCTTTCATCAATTTCAATAATTTGTTTTATTGTTTAAAAGTACTTTTCATCACAATAGAGTAATAAAACTATATCACTAAAATGTATAATAATATAATTTTTAAATCATGCTTCTATGTCATTTAATATTCTGGTAAGCTAACCGAGCGATTTAAAAAAGTATATATTAATCGCTGCCATTATTTACACGCTTATTGATTAAATATTTATTAATGTATTATAAGGTTGTACATTTTATTTCTGCCTTCTTAAATAGAAGTAATACCTATTATTAATACCTGTTAATATTTTTTAATTTTTGTTTTCTTTTTAATCAAATTAATATACATTCTCTATTTGTTGCAGTCGGTTTTAATTTTTTTAATGCTTTATTTAACGTTGGAACAATACTATTTTCTTTTGAGACTAATTACTTAACATTTGAAGTTAGATTTATGCTCTTTTACACTCATTTTATGTTTTATTTTTTACTGATTTAGAGTTTTTACCTACATATCATTAGTGTTTGAGATACATACAAAAAGTTTGTAGAAGCTAGCAATAAATTTTAATGTAGTTTGCATTGTTTAATTATTGTTTTAATCTTACTTACCGAGTGACCCAAGCCATAGGTAAGGCTGTTTTATTTTGTTAGTTAGGAAGCTAAACAAGCAAAATTTATAAGAGCGTATATATGAAAAATATATATACATGTATACATGAAAAATGCAATTTATTGATATATTTTTGAAGTTGGTATCACTTCCCGTTATTTTGGAAAAGACGCAATATTGTGAATTTTAAATAGAACCATATACTTTTTTTGTTTTTAGTATTATCACCATTGCAACAAAAAAACACTTTTTGTTTATGGATATAGCTGGCTGCAAAATGGATAATATGGATCTGATAAAAAATTATTTAAAAAAATAATTTAGGTCGATGTTGTGTTAATGACGCCCTCTGCAGGGTTGCAAAGCACTTCATAGTTTTTGATCTTGGAAAGTGGATTTTTTTTAATGGAACCTCACTGGTCAATTGTGTCTATTCGAGAAAGAGAAAATTATTTTCTGCATGCAATGATACCAAACACATTGCATTCTATCAACAAAAAAACTAAAGTAAATGTCATTGAATCGAGAAAATCGGAAATTTAATTCAAAATGTTGGCCATCATGTTTTTTAATATTTAAGTTTAGTCTTGTTTTGCCTTTTAATCTCCAACCTCTACAAACTGTATTGTAGTTGTCTGGACTACTGACTATATCTGAATAGTTAAAACTGATCTGAAATAAGATATTAAAAAAAAAAACAACAAATAATATATGGTTATAATTTTCAAATATTTTTAAGTTTGAATTACGTTTATTTGAGTCGACCAATGTTTTTATCATTATGTTTGCCTGCTATTTTATTGTAAATAATTTGATTTTTTTACATTATAAATATTTAAAAATATTTGCTAATGTATGACTGTATAAAGGCGCATTGCAGATACATGATTGTGACAAAATAGAACAAAAATTTAACAATACAAGAATATAATAGTTATTAAAACTATCATGATAATTTATTTGAAATGGTAAATTATGTTTTAATCAGTTCACACATTTACTAATTAAGTTTGTACACAAATATAATTTTGCATAGTGTGCCAAGTTCATGAAATGTTGTACCAAATACTTGATTTGAGCTACACACATGCTGCAAGCAAGTTGCATTCTGAGGTAGGGCCGTTGTTTAGTGTGTGGTTTGCATGCATATCCAACATACTCCCAGGGAGAGTGTCTTGTTTAGTGATGCCCCGCGAGGGCTCCCTCATAAACTTTACCACCATCTCGCACCACCAATAACTCATTTTTTATGGTCATTCAAACCATGAATATTCGATGCAACATCTCACTCAAGTATCAACAGGGGCAATAA
>JARJEC010030830.1:0-13110 GCA_030264575.1 Tachinus sp. AB-2021
CATCAACTAAGCCTGTTAAATATGATTGACCCAGAAAACTACGAAAGTAGAATTAATTTATAAAAGAATAAAGCGATAAAAACACCAAAAAACACATACTTTAATATAGTCTGCATCACTAAGATTGAAGTTATTATTTTTTAATCGGGAAGTAAAGAGTTTTTTAAAGACTACATTTTGTAGAAACATTTGCTATTAAGTTTTCTAGTTTCTTTTTAAATAAAAAAATCTGCCATTATCTTGCTTGACTTAGATTTAACTGCATCTTTGGAAATTATAAGCCTTAAACAATTAATCTTATACATTCACACTTGCAATTGTATCTTTAACTTCAGTTCGGTTAGTTAGTTAAAAACAATTTTTTATTTTGTAATTTATTCTTGAAGCTAGCTGGAATATATTATTATATCATCCAGATAAACAAACAGGTTCAATTTTGAAATTGACGCAAAATATTTTCCATCATCATTTGAAACATCGAGGACCAATTTAAAACCAAAAAACATTCCCAAAACCCGTAATGTCCACGTTCTACACCAAATGTTTTCTTCTCTTTAAAATCTATTTTAATTTGTTATTGGCTAACCAATTATTGTAAAATTTTGATTTTGTCCAAATATCCAATATGTTGTTAATAGTGTATGCCATCCATTATCTGTTCGTTTACGTTTAAATAAAAATGTTCAAGTAATATCCTCCATTTTTGGTTCACAGTGTGGTCTAACTTTTTAGATACGACCCAAATCTGGAAAAAATAAAATAAATCTTATTGATATCTTAACATAACATGGTTTTGAAATTTGAGTTTTGACACAAATATATGGTTGTGTGAATACTAATATGTCCTAGTGTAAATACGGATTTTTGAATTTTAATTGGTATTTAAATAAAATTATATTGGGTAAGAAATAGAATATTAGAAGTTTTGTTTGTAGTAAAAATTTGTAAAACATTTCAGGTGGGTTTGAAGCACACTTTTATTGCTACACTATATTTGCCCCGGTGGAGATTTCACTATGGTATTAACTACTGGCCTAGATTATATATTTTAATATCCTGCCTATCCTCTCAGCTATTAATTAATCAAAAAAATTAATATTAATTTGTTTAATTATTATGACAGATTCTGAATCGGGTGGGTTTAATATCCAATTTCTTGATTACGCAATAACTGACGTGGGTGGGCCATAATAGTATTACTAGAATAGATTTTTTTTGTAAATAAACATTTAAGGTACAATCGCAAAGTTTTACAATTATTCCATAAATAAAATCACTTTGAGTTTTTGGCATGTATAAGTCTAAAGAAACTACTTTTATTATTATAATCTACTGTTATTATATGCAAACAAATTTAAAATAACATTTTTTTAAATCTTTTCAGCACAACGCAATGACTTTTCACCAGTGGTTACAAGGCAAAGAAGGGCCTCTTCTATGAGTCCTGCTCCAAGGACTTCTATTGAAGAACGGTAAATGCCATAATAAGCTATACATTTATATTTATTGTTTTTATTATGATAACTGCTCGTATTAAACTAGATAAAACTTTATTACATAATAATGACCAATTAAAACGATAATTTCTATATTATTGCCTTTCCAATGTAATAATTTCTATAACAATAATCCGATATGCGTGTTTGGACAACGTTATTTATGAACGGTTGGCAATAATTCAAGGCGATTAATTTATACTAAGCATAATTCCAAATTTTCCCCTACCGCGCTAAACCGTGAAGATTTTCTTCGCGTCGCGGTCGCATCCCACACGCGATCCCGAAATTAAGTCCACCCAAGTTTCAGCAAGAACCTTGCAATCGAACAAAATAATTATAGGACATTATTCATTTTTTACAAATTGATTTCTTCCTGAAAAGGTCACAAATCAAATATAGAAATATATTAAAGATTTATTATGGCTATAAAAATGTTTCTACGATCGTGTCATGTAGAATGCCAGAAAAAACTAGTTTACAATATATATTGTGTTTATAACATATATTGTGTTTTTAACATTGAATTATCACACAATTTTGTGTTAAAAGAATGGCATTTAAAACGGATTAAAATGTTTGATGTAAATTAAAAATAAAATAAAAAAGTGATAAAATTTAATTTAACAACTTTAACTTTATTACATTTTTATTGCATAGTTTCAAAAAATAATCGCTCTAAATTTAATAAAATACAAACCATAAAAATATTAAGTATCAGTAGTTACATCTTAAAAATGGGTTTGCTAATAGTAAACCTATAGTGTTTTAACTTTATTTGAGTACTGTAATTCACTCATCGACCTATATCTAATATAATGTATACGGAATTCCGCATAAGGGCTATTAAAATTTTACCCATGTACTCTAAAAGCAAGCAACGATTGGGCCCAATACAACTATTAACTATATTATAATTTCTACCTACTTAAGACGGTATTATAACCTACCAAAACAATTGCTCAGAAAATATTTCTAAATTCTTATAAGCAAACGATGAATATAATTTATTTAAAACTAATAAAAAATTCTATTAAGTTCATAAAGAAAATTAACCGTTTTAAAACACATTAAAATAAATAGAAAATCTAATGTAATATTAAAATGAAATCTATATTGATGTGTAATTATTTCTTTATGCGTTGGAATGATTACATGTTCGGTTTGTACGCCACTGTGCGTTCGCTACGGCTGCGCTTTGCTATCGATTCCCGAGGGCACAAACCAAAAGAGAGCAGCGGGAATAATTGTCATCAATATCGTATAAAATTCGTAGGTTTCATATACCAAAAAAGGGCAAGCGCCACAGGAAACTGTCCCAGTTTGATACAATTTTTCGTTGTTATTATCGTACTTTACATAAGCAATTTATGAACGACTGGCGATAAACGGGCACGGGCACATTATCGGTTGTCCGCTTTTTATTATGCAATAAAATTTAACCACGTAGTAAATAATAGAATTTCTAATCTACGAATGATGTTTTTAAATAGTTTGCGGAGCAATAATTCAATAGACAAAATGTTACGTTGGCTTAAGCTGAAATTATAATAGCTAGTCAAAAGTAGTAACTTTTATAGTGAAGACAGCCAACAAAATAGTTAGCACATGAACATCACGCAGAGACAACGTGCATACAGCGATAATGTTGCTTTTTGAGTGACACGAGATTTTGCGGTTTTAAATTTCAACAACCGATAGCAGGTTATTGGTAAATCATACTCTGACGCCAAGGAAAGCGCCCTTGGCGTCAGAGTATGATTTACTTTAAACCAATTATTTTGTAAGATTACTATAAAACTTATTTTTAATAATTTATCTTAAAGCTTATCCCTAAATATATTTTTTATAACAATATATTAAATTAAAAAAATAATTTAATAAACATTTATAAATAAAAAGAAAAACCAAGAATTAAATTATTTGTTACATTAACTTTTTTTCTTAGTATAATTTTCCGTTTATTCTTAATTTTTTTAAAATTTTTTTGCAAATTTGTTATTTCATGCAATACGGTTTTTAGCAAACAAACGATTTGATTAATTTTTGTTTAATTTTCTATTTTTGGTTATTCTATTTCATTTGTTTTCATTTGTTTTTTTTTGTTAATTTATGTTTAGTTTTAGATTTTTTTGATTATATTTTCTAAGTTTATTTTGTCATTTTGTTGATTTCTTATTAGTATTTTTGGTCCATATTTTTTATTCTGTTTTGTTGATTATTGTTTTTATTGCGTAATTTGTTAATTTTTGTTGGTTTTTTGTTTATATATAGTGTGTTTCATTTTTTGAATTAATTAGTTTAAATTAGATATTTTTAATTATTTCCTGTTTTTGTATATTATTTTCTTAATTCATTTATTCCATTTTTAGTTAATTTTTTTATTATTTTGAATTATTGTTTATTATAGATTATAGTTTGCTATTATTTGTATATTTTTTGTTTATTTTTATCGTTTTTATTATTAGTTTGATTATTTTATTGCATATTATTTTTTGTTGGTTTTCTTAAATTTTCTCTTACATAAGATCTAAGAGAAAATTTAAGGTTTAAATTATTATTATTATTTTTTTTTGATTACTAGTAATTTGTTTTGTTACGTTTTTATTTATTCTTTGTATATTTTTTGTACATATTTTTTTCATTTATTTTGCTATAGTAAATTTTGTTTTTTGTTCGGACCGATATATAGCTGTTTTGTGTTTTTTTATTTTTCTATTTCAGTTTTTTAAACATTGTTGTGCTTTAGTTGAGATTTCTGTGTTTTGCAGACACTTATCTTATCTTGTTACTGCAGTGAGTGCCAACTGCAAATAATAAAATACATTTCAATACATTTATATTCAATTTAATTAATTTGTTGAATTAATAAAATATTATTATTTATAAAATATGGTGTTAACCCCAACCCCATAAGAACGCAAAAACCCAACCCTATAACAAAAACATTCCTTAAAAATATTATTATAAATTATAAAATTGACTTCTGTACTCTTATCATTGATCATCAGTTAAATAGAGTAACATAGTCTCCATCTCCCAAATTTCTATGGTTAATAAAATGCATTTTTTCTTATTGTTTTTTTAAATTAATTAATAACATTTTGAATATGAGATCAGTTTAGTAAGTTCCCACAAAATTGTTTCGACTTATAAAGTAATCCCAAGCCCTTACAAATACATTTGATCTTTCTATGGAAATTATTAATTTTATTTAAATAATTTGTACTGATCATATTTATCTAGAATTTACACAAAATTACAATCAACCTTTAAAATGTTAATATTTTTATTAATTATTATTTATATAATACCAATATAAAAAATTAAATCTTGGGGTTTTAATAATGTTAATCTTAAATACAAAGGGCAATATAAAGCCACCCCATTAACGAAAACATCTTTTAAAATGTTTTTCTAATCTTTAAAAATATAAATTGCTTTTAATGTTAAAATAATAATCACTTAAAATGAAGTAAAAATTTCATCCGCTAAATATTAGTAACGCGTAATTATTTTTTGTTGTCAAAAATTTAATTATTCAATAAAAATTATAAAGTGCAAATTTGAAAAGTTCCGTTAAAATATTGTTATTATCTTTATATAAATAAAACCAAAAAATGCAATTTATTCGTTTTAAAGCATCAAATTTTGTGAATGATAATTGGCCACCCTAAAACCTATACATCCACATATTTTTTACTATTTTAAAATTATAATTTTATTTTCATTTGGTAATGTGGTGCAAAAACTACTAAATTGTATCCCCTAAATGTTGAAAAAATTTATCCCCTAAATAAAGCAAAATATTTTCCATCCCCTAATTTTCCTTTAAATTAAAATAAAAATGTCATCCCCAAATATTTTTGACGAACAAACTGTGCACATAAAAAAATTGAATTTTAAAACTTCACGTATATCTGCAAACCGATTAATGGACAAATTGAATACCATCATTGGTTATACGCCTTTTCTTACATGAAAAATATTAAGAAGCAGAAATCGATTTTACAATACTTATTAGTTATATTTTAAACAATTACAAGTTACTAAATATATTGGAACATTATATGTAGAATATATTTCGAACTAATTAAACATTTTACGCTGGAGAATAGCTGCGTGCTCTATTTTCAAATTGACACCAATCCATTCCAAATTGGGAATAAATAGTTTTAAATTGGAAATTACTGTTTTTATTTCTTATTCGGATAATTAATATACAAAAATATAAACTGTGCTTGTTAATTTGTGACTGTAATGTAGGAAACGCAAATTTTGCCGTAATTTGAAAATTCGACATTTGAAATTCGAATATAAAATTTTTGGAATTTTGTCGAATTTTGAAAATATTATATATTATAATAATAAAAGCGTCTTATTTAAACTTAAATATTATTATTATTATTTATTGTGTAAGAAATAATATTAATACAATATAGAAGAAAAAATAAACAAATTTAATTTGTATAGAAAATTTAAAATTTAAAATTTCTTCAATTAAATATAATATTAAATTAAATTGTGGTATTGTCACCAAAATATGTTTTGACGAAGCATAGATAACTTAAACATTTTTCATCGTACGCAATTCTCTTCAACGAATATTATTTCAGATTTAATTTTTTTAAATTTAACTGATTTTTTTTCAACAGCATTAGCGAGCGTCTGGAATTGCGCGTAGTGATTACTTTTTTTTCAAAAATAATTTTTTTAATCCCTAGATAAATAAGATTAATTGTACTCAAATCCGTTCACATTGATTACAGTATTTTTTATTGGTCTAGAATCATACTTATCTAGCTATTTTTTCTGTCTGTTCGAAAAAGACAATTATTTTTAACGTTTCCTAAGCACACATAAAATATTTGAATTTGGAGTTCTTATCATTTTAAAATTATACATATTTTAATTTTATATATTTATCTGGAAATCGCTATAAATTTTTCTAAATTCAAAAATATATTTAAGAGAATTGGGAGAACGAATTACGAAATTCTCAAATTTTGTATTCCATATATGCAATCTCTACTCCAATGCGTTATTTAGTGCTTTGCATAAAACGAAGAAATATTTGTCATCCAAAAACATATACATAAATAGAATTTTAGATCTTGCAATTAGCAAGCTCTGTTTGTGCATGGATCGAATAGTTAGGCCTTTACATAAATACAATCGTATAGAATCATTTCAAATTGTGAAAACGGATTTTACTCGATGAAAATTTTATTTAACAACTTTTACCAAGTTTGAGTGAACAGAGTGTTTTGTCATTTCTATATCACAAATTGATTAGGAAATAATTATTTCAAATTGATAATTTTTAATTTAAAGGTGATGATTTATAATTTCTCTTTCTTCTTCCTTTTAATATAGGCTTTGTCCTGTATTTACCACAAACATGTTATTTTGGATTAAATTCTGTGATGTCGACGTCCAGCTCTTGTGCCATCGCTTCAGCGGTCTTCAAAAATGTCTTGGTATGTTTGGTTTTTCTTTTAGTTATCTGGCACGCTCTACAAGTTTTCACCACTCTCTTTTCCTCATCCTGGACAATCTTGCCTTGTCTTCGGTTTTGCATTTGTTCCCAATCTGTTCACTTCTTTGTCTGTTTTTTAATGTATGTCCTGTTATTGATCTTAGTGTTCTCATTTCTGTTGTTCGGAGCAGACCTTTTGAGGTAGTTGTCGCTGCTCTTGTTTATAGAGTACGATAAGATGGGCCTAATGCATGTCTTATATTTTTCCTTTGCTGTTGATGCTCATGTGTTTGTTTTGCCACATTAAGTCACGCAAGAACCCTGAATTATGGATGCTTTAACTGTTTGCTCTTTCACATCTGATTTAATATTTTGGTTGCTGGTTATTTTAGCTCCGAGGTATTTGAAGCTCATTACCTGTTGTACACTTCAGTCTCATATGGCTTGTTTGCAACGATTGGGCTAATAAGAAAATAAATAATATCCTAATTTGTATATTTTACCGACAGTTTTTACGCCTTTAATGAGTTCGGTCATCATGGACGATTTAAATAAAATTGGGTTGAGGCTGTCCCCCTGTCTTATGCCTGGCAACACTGGTATTGTTTTTATTAATGTTATGTTACCATACGTTTTTTGATAATTTTTATGATCATATGGTTCACCTCTTTTCCTTAGTATTTTTAGTGCGTTACGGCGTCTTACTATGTCAATAGCTTGATTGAGATCTATGAAGCAGATAAAAGCTGTTTTACTGGATTCGACGTTTTTCTCCGTAATTTGACGGTAGATGAATATAGCGTTTATTGTCGATCTGTTTTGTCATCTGAATCTCAGCTGTTCTTCATTGAATCTCGTTTAAACCTCTTCTTCCGTGATTATTTTTGTTAGGAATTTTAAAACTTCGATCAAGAGAGTTACTCTGCGTTAATTTTTGGGTTCTCCCTAAGATTTCTTTTTGAAGATGGGAGATTATTAGCTTTTTCTCTACTCCTTTGTTATATTATTTTTTAGTGTGAAGATTTTATTTTACAGAATGTATAATTCTTCAATAAGTTTTCATTTATAATTTGAAATTGATAAGTGGCAACTTGAAATTGATTAGTACTAATTTGGAATTCCCAATTTAAAATTGATTTTTGATAATTTGAAATTGATTATTCTAAATTTGAAACTGATTAGTGCTAATTTGAAATTGATTGTTTCTTATTTTAAATTGATTTCATCTCATTTTGAAATTAAAATTGTATAGTCTTTGCCGTGGTGCCTTACAGTTACTAAACAATGTAGACATCTTTGTCATAACCTACACTGATAATATCACTAGTTTTGTAATTGAGAAGTTTCGGGCAACCACACTTAAGACTGCAATTACAAAATTAGGTAAAATACAGAAGATGAAGTATTTGCTTATATAACAGAAACAATGAGAACGCCGCAAATAGCAGCCAAGACGAGCCAAAAAGCAAACGGACTATAACTCATTGATCTTGTATACAACGCGTTTGCTATACTTGACTAATAAGTGGAAAATGGGGCCAATACTTTAATGCTAAGGTCAAACCTTATGGCATGTTACTTTCAAACATTTTTCGATTTAGGAAAATCGTCGCAAAAAGTATCCAGGTACCGATCTGAGACACAAAGGCGACTATATACCGAAATCGTTGGGAGGTGGCATATATAAAGGAAAACACGCTGAAAGTAAATTACATTATCCCGTTAAATATATCGAACGGAAGTGCTAGCCATTAATCGATGCGCCAAAAACATGATATAGTCGGAATTATATTCTAAAGATATAAACATGTAGGAAGCTTGTTGACGCTTTTTACATATTTCTACCTAGACTAATTACTTGTAAAGAATAAGCATAAGCATAAAATCTAAACAGGTTTTGGCTTACCTAATCAGTCTGCATACACTAGGCACACTCTATTATGCACGTAATTCTGCTGTCAAAATATGTTACTTACGTACTCACTTGTACATGGTCAAATTAATCAAATTAATTTATTTAATATTTTCTCTAACAAATTCTATTTGACTTTTTGAGAACCTCAACAAAACAAAAATTAAGTATAATAATCAAAACATTGAACATTATAAACAGCCAGTTAAAATGACAAATTGCAACCATGTTAATGCATTTTTTCCTTTTCGAAGAACACCAATGAGATATTTTGCGCTTATGCTTTTCCAGTCTTACTCTGTAATCCATCAGCAAGAAGAATTTGATTAAATGAAAAATATGATTTTATTTTTGACTACGGGATTCATCATACGACCCTTCATTCTGGTTTTAAAAGTTGTGGGAAAGTTTTTGTAACGTACTTTCTGTTAATGTCGATTATCATAATGAATGTGTAAAATTATAATGCCGGGTAAATTTAAAACAATAAATACAATAACGATAAAAGTAAGTTTAGAAATTCAAATGTCAAAATAACCGGCAAATAGCAGTTACGAGTTAAATTACAAAGGTTGGTTTCCGGACATTATAGTCTTAATAAGCGCATATATCTGCTGTGTGAATATCCGCATAGCTCACTTTGGCAACCATAGGCTAACACAGACAAGACAAGACAATATTTTAGCAAAGGTTTTGGACTTAATTCAAGAGACAGAACTGGTAATATAGACGTCAAAAGTGCTGCACAAAACCAACAAGGTCGCAGTGAAAGAGCTTGATAAACCACTTCAAAAACAAAAATTAATTTCTATCAAATAAAGTAATGAATTAGCGCTTACAAAAATCAAAATATTAAACAACTTATTTATTAAGATCTCTGGTTTTGTTTAAAGTATATTTAATATTTTTTATCGCAAGTCTTAGCCAACTAACAAAAAAAATTTAAAAAAGCAAAATAAATTAAAACCCAATTTGACAAAATGTATTCGGAAAATGGACGAAAATAAAGAAGAATATAAAAAAAACAAATTAAACAAAATAAAAAATAAACAACCAACAATTAATACTAAAATAATAAAAAAGAAAAAATCAACAAAAATAATGAAAAATTAATGTGAAAAATAAAATGAATGAATTAAGCAAAAAATAAGTAACAAAGTCAATGAAAATATATGAACGTGAAATAATAAAATATAACAGAAGAATAAACAAAATGCAAAAAAAGATAAATAGCGAGTTAAACAAACATGGAACATACATTGAAAAAATAAGCAAAGTTCATGGAAAATAAAGTTTAAAAAAATAAAATCAATGAAAATCAAGTTTGAATGACAAATTACATAAAGAATAATTGGAAACTTGCATTGAACAAAATCAAAATAAGCCAAAAGTAAACAAGAATAGCAAATTGAATAAATTTTAAAGTAAAAAATATTCGTATAATAAAAACATTATTAAGTAACAGCATAAAATCACAAGTATTATTTTAATCACTAACAATACAAGCGGGAAATTAAATTAAATCGATACAGATAAAGTGCTTTCGAACGATAATGACAATAGTTGGCAGGATAACGTTACATCCCCTAGAGATTCCGACCCCACAAGAACCTTGAAGCGCCACCACTGCAGCGAGTCCGGGCCAGCACCAATCCGAGGTCGCTCCGTTTCTGCACAGTCCGTGCTCACGCGTTCCTTCATAACACACATTTCGTCACTACTCCCTCGTAAATCAAAATACAATCGCTTCCCACCAAATAACAAACCCAATGCTCAAACGATAATCCGGAAACGAGAACAAACCTAATCACAAAATTCTCATCCATCGGCCACCCCTGGCAACGGCAGAAAAACCCAACGCGCAGCCCGTCAATAAACAAAACAGCTGATCCAGCGCACAAAGTGTAAATACATATATGTATAGTGTAGTGAAATACACCCAACTAGAGGATTTTAATGTAAAGGTAAAATACTTTTCTTTATATCAATCGCGGCTCACCTTTATTAATATTAGTAGAATTGTTTAATCATTGATTTAGTCCATTTATGCATAAAGAGAGCGTGTATTGATAATATTCTGCAGGCTAAGAACACCCTGGACTCCCGGCTCGGCAAACGTAAGATTATAATGATAATCAGTCTTGACCTTGTTGGGCCAAATCATGTAGGGCGTTCCGTTGCATAATATAAGAAATTTGCACGTAAAATATACAGTAGAAGATCTTATCACTGTATGATGCGTAAATTGGGGTTATATTTTATACACCCATTTATGATTTATGTAATAGTATTATGATATTTTATTACTGACCTCCCTTAATCTGCGGGGATCGGGAAGAAAAATCAGAATAAGATTGTGCTGTGGGCTGTGGAGGGGTTTGCTGGGTTCTGGCGTCAAGGTCGGGGTGGATGGGATTTTTGGGTGGAAGCCATAATCGATGATTCTTTCAGGATAAGAGGGAAAATCACCCATTGAAAACAATCTGAGTCGAGGAGTGGTAATGCATAAAAATTGCACTATTTTGCTTTAAACTACATAATAATATGCTATCGACTTTATAATGTTGCTGTCGGTATTCTAGATGTAAATTGCTTGTACCTATTATATTGTATTGTAATTAATGTATATTAAATATACAAAATCGATTTTGAGTTGTTTGTGCTTTCATCACAACAAAATACTTGGACGTGTACATACATTGTACGTCGTTTTAATAACTTCTAAAATAGAAGCGCCATTGGTCAAAGGGATTTATATTATATTACAAAGGTCTTTATGTAGAAATGTGTAGCCACGAACAACAAGGAAATAAATTTTATATTGGCTCCCATCGGTTAGCTAGGAAATTTATAATTGTTTGATAGTTGACTATCATTGTAAGCAAATAACGTTTTGATTAAAGCTGAATGAATATTTGACAAATAATGCCTACTTAAACTATAGTAAAAAATTGAGGGAAATTGATCAAAACATGGATAATTAATAATTCGAAATTATTTTATACGATTATTTTATATTATCATATTATCAAAATCGGAGCTAAACACTTTCGTGTTTTACATATATCAACATTTTCAATTCCAAAATATCCACACACACACACATTAAAAAATTGCAAAATTTGCACAATTAAAAAAATCAAATAGCTCAATCGATGCGAAAAATTTTGTATAATTCTAAAAAAACAACATTTGATTCCAAAACAATCCACATACATTAGTTCAAAAATGTTTTTTAAAACCAACAATTCCAAAAATCCATAAATGTTTTTTACAATTCCACAAAATTACAAAAAAATTTTTTTTTTGTAAATTACACAACTTTAACAAACTCTACAAAACTACAAAAAAAATTAAATATATTATTGTAATTAAAAAAAAAGAATACTTAGACATACACCAAAATTCCACAACGATCGACAAAATGCTATTTTTTATTATCTCGATGGTTTGTGATTCAAATTTAACTATAACTTTAACTTAAACTAATGCTTATTTAATAGTAGCAAATTATTAAGAACAGCTGCAACGGAAAATATAATAATAAAACTTTATTATAATTTTTGGACATAAGCGACATTGATTTATAAAATTATTCTTTCTCATACCTTAACAATCCACTCATGACTTTAGGCATTCTCTAATTATTTTTTGTTGTCCTTATCTGGGGCCAACTGGAACGATTTCTTTCTTTTGTTTTTATCGTATTTTGTTTATCTACAGTTGATCTGACGTAATATCGTTTCATAAGTTTATACTGAGTATCAATTATGGTGCCATCATGCAAAACCAGGTATATTCATAAAAAAAAGAGTTAGCTGTATTTTTATAGTAATTGTAGTGAGAAACATTAGTTGATGAAGTCAGAATCATGCAAAAGCTGATAAGTCTATTTCTAAGAATTTATAAATTCTCGACGTATTGTTTTTATATAATCTATGAAGCATATAAAACATTGTTCGAAGTTGTTAACATGTCCTAAGAATCTAAAAGGTAATGATTGTGACTTAATTTTCTTTAAAACTTAAAAAAAGACACTCTAGAAATTTGCCTCCGATATCTAGAGCGTAATTAATTGTTTCCCGGCTTATGGTACCGGTAGACGCGGCTTTGCGGTCATCTATCTAAGTGCTGACCATCCTATCATAGTTTAATTTTTGCAAACATTCAACATTGACCATACAGGATATGCCACCTCGCGGTTTTGTTCCCATTTCCTCTTA
>JARJEC010030848.1:0-14526 GCA_030264575.1 Tachinus sp. AB-2021
ACACACACACACACACACACACACACACACACACACACACACACACACACACACACACACACACACACACACACACACACACACACATATATATATAATACAAAAAAAGAACAATAATACAATAAAATCAATTTATATTGTTTTCCTAAAGCATACGCGTGACTGAAAGGATTAAAAATCAATTTTAATTAGTCTGTTACTCATACAGAGGATATCTTTGCGGACGTATTATATACTCTTTCAATCAAATGATGGTGTTACATTAAGACACACAATATTATGAGTTATGTGTTATTGTGTGATCGAGGGAGATAACTTAACGTTGTATTTTGTCTAAGAGTAGAAAATATCTTCTACTTTATTGCAAAAGTATTTTAACTTTGGTTTTACTTGCTTCTGGTGAGTTATAGATATCACTAATAACTATACTTAGATTTCGGGGTTTTTCGATCTAAGTATTGGCAAATATCTCTAAAAATGGCGATTTTTTAGAATAAGTTGATTTGTAAGTAAAATTGGACGTTTTAATTTCCTCGATTCAACACTCACAAAAATCAGGACGGCCATTTTGAATAATTCCAGAAATTTGCCATTTTAATAATTCATAAGCAAATGACAAATTATTTATGGCAAGTTGTATCTAATTGCTGTAGCTTCTAGGAAATCTCCAACAGAATGCTATTGTCTTTAGCAGTAGGAACCAATTTAAAAATCAAATCTTGCAATACAAATCTATTTATTAGCTTTTATTAATGCGACATTATGAATTATCTGAGGGCATTGTTTCCTATAATAAAACTGCAAGTAGAATTTTCATATTTTCAAAAACCAATTTCCTCACATACATCTCACTATTTTCTTTTTTTTCAATATTTTGAAATCTAATTTAATCATCCATCTAAATCTTGCGTTTAGTTTTATTAATTGGGGTGACCGTCAGCATGTGAATATTTAGTATTATAAATAAAATCATTTAACATAATTTATTTATTCAAATTTGTTACTAGTTATAGCTCTACTAGAACCAGGTACATATGATTCAAGTTAGTTGTTTCATTTCTGATTTTCTCATTATTCTTACAAGTATAAATTGTAATACAATTTATTATTCTCAAACTGTAGGGCGGAGGGCGACAGAATTGAAGAAAAAAATAGCGCGGCCAACGTAACACTCCCAAAAAAATTCATTTTCAATAAATTTGTGTATTGTATGTACTATTGTTCTAACAACAAAAAAAAAGTTCTTACAAATTTTGGGGTGGGGAGACATACAAAAGAATGAGAACCACTGAAATAGTAGATACACTGTGCATGCACCAATACAATATTGAATAATTTATTCTTTTGTGTACCACTTCTGTAAATGTAAACTCTGCTAATAATATAATTATTAATCTTTATGTGTTTACTATGTCTGCATTAAAATTGCAAAACATTCTTTGATCTAAATCCTTTATATTTTATATTTTATTTATTTATTTTATATTTTCAGCTTTTTTACATTTTCATTATTAATATTTGTAGTGCCAATATATTCTAAATATCAAAATATTTAGAAAATGTTCGTGTAGGAATTTAAAGTATTTTTATTTTTATTTTCAATTATCTGTCTATCTATCTACAAAATCAAAGTGAGTGATTATATGGATATATAATATTAAATTTGGATAATTACTTTTAAAGTTTTTACTTAATTATTACAATATTTGTTTCATATTCACCTGTAACAGTTATTTGTATATCAAGAATAGAAATTGCTACTTTGATGGACGGGTCTGAAAGTTGTAAGATGAGCAAGTATGGCAAGCGAGGCAAGCATCAGGTGATGACAACAAAGATTAATTTGGCCGTGGTGAATACAACATTTTTTTCAGTAATTTTGTATTGTAAAACACTTTTGGACCGCTAACCGCGGCCAGAAAGTATTTGATATTTATATCTTGATATACTGACAAAACATCTCTCAATAGTTTTGCATAGATTTTAGTCAAACTATCAGAATAAACATTGTTCTCATATGAGACGATTTTGGTCAGATGCTAACTAAAAATGAAGTGCATTAATATAAATAAACTATTTTAAAACATAATCACGGTGTTCACAAAATCATGTCTTTGAAATGACAAATTGCTTTCCCTGTTGCCAATGTAGCTACCACTATTCAAACTTAGAATTGACATTTTTAAAACGTCTAAAAATGTTTGTACAAATATATTCTAACTGTAGTTAGTTACCGTTAAAATATACTTGTATGAATTATTTTTCAAGTAACTATATTGACGTTATCAATAATTTCATAATAAATGTATTGTGGCTAGTAATCCCAATGGAACCGGATCTAAATCCGGTACCGTCAAAGTCGGCCAATATTTGAAACGTTCGGTTCCGGCTAGATCTCAATAACTTTCCGGTCGGATTTGGCTAACTAAGTAAATTATAATAAAAAAGTTAGATCATGTATTGTTATATTAAGTAATAAAATGACAAATGCACAGATCCTATAACAGGACAATTTTGCATGCACCGGCAAAAATATATATAAAGTACTCCATATTAAGTAGACTCTCTAATAAGCAGTTAACGTTCAGTAACTGCTTATTGGAATCTCTAATTATGTAACTTTTCCCAAAAATTTCTCCGTCTGACAATCTTGTTATAAAAAAAATGTTTTTTGTTTTTAATTTTTTTTAAATCTATCTTAATTACATATTATAATATTACAAAATGTCTTTGTTTTGCAACTTTTTGTATCTTTTTGATTTAAAAAAATTAGAAAAGAAATTATAATTTTTTTTAAATCAGAAAATCAAATTTAATTTTTTTATGTTTTTGCTATAAAAAAATAAATAAATTTTCAGAAAAAAAAAATAGATAAATTCTTTAATTATATTTGATTGTGTTTCAATATTTACTTAAAAACAATACTTGTTTTACCTTTGATTTTCGCAATAAATCAATTTATGAACAATACACAAGATGAAACTTTAAACTTTGTCCTGTATGTACAAGCTTGCCATTGCTTCGGGGGTCTTCCAATAGATCTTCTTGTATTTGGTTTTTCTTCCTTAACTTTTTTTGCTAGCTGGTCATCTAGCACCCTTTCCACATGGTTTCTGCACTGCCTTCTCCTCATCCTGTACCATGTTACTATGTCTTCGGTTTTACATTTGAGCCCAATCTCTTCACTTCTTTGTCGTTCTCTTAATATTTGTCCTATTATTGATCTTAGTGTTCTCATATCTGTGGTTCGGAGCAGACGTTTTATGGTTGTCTTTGCTCTTTTACTACACAATTGGCCTAACACATAATAACACATAACCCTTATATATTCTTGCGTTGCTGTTGATGCTCATGTGCTTGTTTCGTTATATTTCGTTCCCCTGCTATTAGGGATGCTTTAACTTTTTGCTCTTTCACCTCTGATTTCACATTTAGTGAACATTTAGTCTCCGTCATCCTTTATTACAAATTTTTCCAAGTTCGAGCATATTTTTCACGTAAAATGGTCGAAATATTTACTAGACTCTGCTTGATAAACCAAGTTTGGTATTAAGGCAAAACACCAATTTAAAAAAGAAATATAAAGCTAAAATAAAAGTTTATAAGACATGCATCCTGCCAGCAAATATGACAAAACAGAATATATATTAGGTATTGACTAAAGAGATTCGTGAAAAACAAATATTGAAAATCACCGAGATGTAAATTAAAGAATTAGGGAAAGAATAAGGATTACAAAATTCGCAATAAACAGGGATATTACAAAATAACCAAAAACATATTAACATTCAAGATAACAGAATGTATTCAAAGGAAAATAGAAAACAATAAAAAATGTACAGGTCACTCAAATAAATAAACAATGGTTACAAAAAGCACAAAATAGAATAGCATAAAGGCTTTTGATTATTTTATTCTTTTAATTCTTTGCTTATATTAAGAAAATACTTTTGCTTTTAAGAAAAAAAAAACAGAACATTTTTTTTGTTTTTTATCTTTGTTAAATTTTTGGAAAAAAAGAAATTAATAATAAATTTGGATTCGGTTCCGGTTTCTATTTTTGAATATGGATCCGGTTTCGGCCAAAAAGTTAATCCGGCGGCATCATTAATTATGTCTCTAAGAATGTAACTTACTTATAACGAATAATAGTATACTATTATTATATTACTAAGAGTTGAACAATGTCATTTTATGCTGAACTAACAATTGCTGCCGGGGCGCTAGCCAAGGCAGCTAAATTCGGCGAAAGGCTAAATGCATGTTTACTCTGAGTAACATATACTATTTTTTCTTCAAGCCTGTATTACAATTTAAATTATATCAATAAAACAGTATGTAAAAATGAGCAAAGTTGCTGACATCTGGTATTAAATTTATTACTACATCAAAAGCAAAAGTTTTAGTGTCAGAATCATAATAATAATAAAATAATCATAACTTTTTACATAATTATTGGAGACAGAAATGTCTTCTGTTATAAAGATAACTGAGAAAAGACAAAAGCGCCATTTATTGGTTCTCAATTTTTACTAATATATATATTATGTAAGCAACCAATATATATATATATATATATATATATATATATATATATATTAATACATATATATATATATATACCTACAATGTAATATTAAATATATTTGATGCTATAATAATTTCAGTTATAATTAATTATTACAATGAATTAGCTACCACTGATCAATATTATAACCTGGAAGGTGGCATTGTCTTTGACATTACTATACATTCTTGGCGCTATTAGTGGTGTTCTTATGTACTAAAATATTTCAAACAAAATGAAAAATATTTGTAGTGTAATAAAATAACGCGTTTCGACGGTTATAGTATTAAAATAGATGAATTTTAAAACACTTGAAGAAAAATGTATTATATTTCTACTGTTATTAAAAATATTAAAATAAAATTGTGATATATTAAATACCATAAGTAATACAAAATACGATCACATTAAAATGATCTTTTTCAATCAAACTAAAGTTAATTAAAATCGTTTTATAAGCAATGATTGATTAAAATGAATATCTTTTAGAAAACTATGTCATTTAGCTGGAATCGCATTTTGGGAAAACGAAAGCTATTTTATACACACAACGAATTAGGTAACCTATTACGTCCACATACAATTGATTTAAACTTACAACACATTGAATTTGTTGCTGAAGAAAAACATCAAAAGCAAGCAGGCAATTCAATTAATCCTTTTCCTTTAATGTGCGCCTCGCTGAATTTACTTGAGCAATACTGAATACGACATTTTATCTTAGGAAATATTGTTATTCTGATATTAAACATACATATCTATAAATAAATACATACAATAAATTGTTATTTTTGAAACGAATGTTATTTATAGATATCTTATATATACATACCAGTTTAAAATGTTAATGTAAACTTTACTTAATATTAATATTTATAAAATTCTTATGGTATATGTCAGGATCTCATTGTTATACGTATAAAAATGGAAACGCTAGAAATTATAATATTATTGGTTATACATTTATTAGTTTGAATACTTTATGCATTCAAAAATAGTACTAAATGAATATAAAAATTATAAAGTTTTTTATTTCAATTAAATTCTATGCTCAAACATATTTTGTAATTTTGTTATGTGTTTTTTTTTTCTGATTGAACAAATATTACACAAACGTAATTTAATTAATGGTTTTAAGCTTTACACTGTAAAATAGTAATTGTATAAATGTCACATATGATACTTATACAATGTTTGTAATATTATTAATATAGATTAACAAAATCTTGTTTTTGCACCTTTGACATTATTCAAACGGAAGGTTATTATAAATTCAAACTCAGCAACACCAGGTACATTTTCAAAACAAAATATTCAACATGAAACAAGAGGAGTCTAACTATTATCATTATTAGCATATTAATTTATTTCAACGTCACTGGGCAATAAACGGTGAATTTATATTATTGAAAAATTTACAATACGTAATGTCATTGCTATTTTGATAATTGAAGAGCTCGCTGAAACAAGACTATTACCAAAACGGAATTTATTAAATAATGCAAAGAATTATTAACATAATCTGTTCTATTTAATCAGGTTATGAGACGTTCTTAGATTATATTTTATTACTAACATATATCACAACTTAATTCAATTAAATAAAAATGGTAAATTTGAGATGTTGATAATAGCCTTCTTGTCCCGATTTCATCAAACTGTCAAGTATGTCAGGATTTAAAATTTTGTCACAAAATTCTGAATATTTATAAAAAGCAATCAAAAGAAACTTTGTATAATCAACTCTCGTATTAATGGCATCAGGGGTTGCTCTGTTTCGAGATATTTTTGATTCCCGGCATACGATACAAACGTTTATAGCATTCCCTGGATTCGAAACATTTTCAAAACTATTGTAAATACTATTATAAACTGGTATAATATTATATATTCTTAATAAAAATAAAATTGCAATTCAAAAATAGTAAATTAAATAATTATTGCTTGAACATAGCAATATAAAATATAAATTGAAATATACAATATAAATTTGATAAAAAAATGCTTTTAAATACCTCACTGCATTTAATTACTCTTTAAAAGTTTATTTCTAAATTTTGAATCAAAATTTTATGTTGCAGAAATGCCCTGTTGTTTGTTGGCTTTTATGGAGATAGAGGTTGGTTTTATGTATGTAGAAAATCAAACTTGCTATTTTCAGTTGACTGAAAATATTAAGTTTCATGATCAGTGAACTTATTTAATTTTTCAGAAAATAATTATGAATTCTAGAATGCCACTTAGTAGTATTGCTTAGAACATTTTAGAAAGTTAATCATGTATTATAATTTGTCGATTTTTAATCATATTCTAGATTTTCATTCTAGAATATTACAATGGGATTGAGATATTTCACCATATTTTGCTTATTTCAACATATTTTGCTTATTAGAATTAGGGTTTAAGGTTTTATTTTTATTTATAAAAGGGTAAGGTTGGTTCATTAAAATGTAGTTTGCACCCTCATAATAGTTTGTATCTTTCCTTTAAATGCTCGTCTATTCATCTAATATCAAACAAAACTTTTGAAATTTTTGTATTGAATATTTACTATTTCTCTTTTGATTATTGAACTCTAAGATACGTTTTTCGTCTAATATTGTGTTAATAATCACGTTTTTTATTGTAATAATCAATATATTTTTAGATATTTTTTGACATTTTCAATTATGAAACTTCTTGAGTCTCGAACACAATTCCCGGAAATCGGGAAAGTATATTTTTCCAAAATTCCCGGTTCGGCAACCCTAATGGCGATTAATAATAGCGATAATCACGCTCACGAGTATAAATATCTCAAATATTAATCGTTTTACTAAAAAACGTGTTGATTAATTAAATAAATATTATCAATTAATTAGTAATGTTTATACAAATATATACAAATTACTATAATTGTTGAAACATAACTTCATTACTATGACATGATGACATTTATATTTGATGAAAATCTATTATTTATATTTCTCGATGCATTTATCTGTCTGCACTAAGATTATTCTACGCCTTATAATTACAAAGTTAAATAGAGAAAGATGGAATGGTGATAACTTTCATGTTTAATTAATGGCAATTTATCAGAAAATTAATAGGTGTTTGCCACTATTAATCTTATCAGCCTTGCGACAGTGCTAACTTTATGAATTTAAATTAGGTTGCTTTAAATTGCATATATAAAGATTATTTAAATAATTAACTACGGAAGAATTAATAGCTTTTAATATTACTCTATTAAAAATTAAATTGATGAGTTTGCAAAATTATTGCGAATTTATATCATGGCGAATTGGTTAACAATATGCAATTAAATTAAATTTTATATTTTTAGAACGTATATATTAAAAAATATATGTTATCAAATATGACAAATAACACGAATATTAAAATTAATAGCTTTGATGTTTTGAATCATCGCAATATGAGCAGGAGAAATATTCATCAAACTGAAAATGTTATTGATCAAATTGTACAAACAAAATGCTGCTTGAGATTTCATGCTTTACGGATTTTCTATTTCCCATTTCTTTAAGAAGGTGGCAGACTTTTTATTCTCACCTACTTAAAACTTTTTTCATTCATCTCCAGTAAATATAAAAAATAATATAAAATTTTTCTTTTTTCGATATAAATTGACTAAATCTATTTTATTTTATTTTTGGATTTTATGCAAATATATAAGAAATAAGTGTCATATCACTGTATTCATTGCCTAATTTTAAAGATAAATTTAATTAATTATTTATTTTTGATATTTAAACAATTCATTATCTATCATATAACTCTTAATCCATTAATATAGAATTTATTAAGTCAAACACTTAAAGGGTCCTCAAAACGCTAATTTTACTTTAAAAAAATATAATAATTATACAATGAGTGGAAATATAGAAGAAAATATTTAAGGAGATGTATGAAAAAAAAAATAAACAAAAAGTTTTAACAAAACTTGGTCTACAGCATAGCGGTTTTGGAGATAAGGAAATTTATTATTTTTTCACACATTCATTATAATATGTACAAACAAACAAAGAAGCTTCTATTAAAAATAAAAATTTGCATGATATATCAGGAGCACGCTTTTCATTCCTACGTAGTTAGACAGTTTTAGTTAGAAAAATATTCAAATTCTTTTGAAAGAGTAAAAACTACAGAAGGTGCATTTGAGTTCGATATAGTATTCTAAGCAAAAAACAAAAAAAACTGACAACTTGTAGAAATAGTAAGCATATAGAAAAATAAAAAATAAAAACAGATATAACTAAAATCATTGTGATTGTTAAAGAAAAAAAAAAAGAAACTGTCATGTAAACAAGGAATTCGTAGATCAAGTAGAGTTCAAGTGCCTGGTATCAATTATGAATTGAGACTGAAAGTACAACAATGATAACAAAATAATAAAACTTACAACCTTCAGACTCTCTAACCAATTGAGTTACCAGAGTGGCAGTAACTGGTTCTGCTTTGAAAGTAAATCTTAAAATCATTTATCACATTATATATGTTTTAATACATTTATTGTATATACGTCTAGTTTATTATTATCACATTATACACTTACTTTTTGACGAATACAAGTATTGCAAAAAAAGTTTATGAAGAAATTTTAAATTATTAAATTAATTAAGATTATATTTAGAATATTATAACGTAATAAAAGATTTAAATATTTATTTCTCCTCAACGTAGGTATGAGAACAAAAACCAAAACTAGTTACTACTGCCACCCCGCTAGCTCAATTACAATAGTTATAAGACCATACATGCAATGTTTACATTAGCAAAATATTTTGAGCTCGGGGTGGTAGTAGTAACTAGTTATGGTTTTTGTTCTCATAACTACGACGAGGAGAAATAAATCTTTAAATCTTTTATTACGTTATAATATTCTAAATATAATCTTAATTAATTTAATAGTTTAAAATTGAATTTTGAAGTATTTATTACAACATAAAGTAATATTCTATATATCTAATAATTATAAAAATTTAAATTCAATCTTAAGCTCCATTTAATAATTTAATAATTACAAATAAATTATCATTTACAATATTCGTGAAAAACAGATATAGGAAAAGACAAAAATGACTTTTCATATATACCCCAATTTTAACATTTTAACGAGAGCAAATCCTGGTTGATAAATTCGAAACATAAAACGAGCTACTTAATTTTCTTAATTTTATAATTAAAAAATATTATTAAGATGCTTCAGGAATATAGTTAGACTAAACTAATTGCGTCCAGTAAAACAAACATGAGAAACCACAACTGCTGGAATAAAATCAAAAGAGGGCTACAAGAAACTACGTGCTCAATAATTCCACACTCTCTAAGTAACAATTGTTTTAAAGACATCTGAATCAGCACAAAAAACTGTACACCTTTGCAGTTGTATTGTTATTACACAATAATAAAGATACCTATACAATGCCACTTCATTTTGGACACCCTGTATATAATTTATTTTATTTTTATTTCTATTGTTTTAAACATTATATAGTGAATTTTTAAATAGTGCTTGATTTAATAAAAAATCTAATCTAATTCATAAACTGCCATCTGTTGAACAAAGCTGCAACTACAAATGATTTCATTTTTTTGTTAATTAAGCAATAGTATATTACAAACCCAAGTAAGAAAGTGCTCTCTTGCAGACTGTGGGCATAGTTTATGAACTGAGCCGTAGGCGAGGTTTATGATTGCCAAAGGTCTACAAAGGCACTTTCTTTGTAAGGTTTAAATACTATTTTTCACCAACCGGCAAAATTTTGTTTTAAAATGGAAAAAAAGATTTATATTTCTGACAAAAAGTTAGGCGGCTTTGATTTTGACACCTATGAAACTTCCAAAGCAGCTTCTCAAATGTAATAAAAATTGCGTGATTTACATTCTCTCTTAGGTGAGAAAAGTTAACTTTCTAACCTCAATTTAGGTGCTCACAGCACACATTTCTAACCGGCTGTGGAAATATGTTTTTTTTTCACGAATATTCCAACATGCTTTAAATAATCGAACTTGTTGACCAAAAGACCCCCTATTTGGTCAAGTTATCGTGTTGTAAAATATACTTACCCCATGCAAATGCAAATAACAACCACACGGTGTTTGCATTTACTTTGTAAAATATTTTTCATCTGTAATAGTATTGAGTTCTAGACACATATTGGCATGATAATATAGAAATGGAGTTACGCAAATGTTTCCGCACAACGCCATAGCATTCGGCCAATAAATGTGTAATACATTAAAAAAAATAAAAAATAATATAGCCTACATAGTGTTGCCTATAAGAAATATAAGTAATTTTCGATTAAATCGTAAGTGGTACTGTGAAAATTATGTAAATTGTATAATAAAGAAAATTAGTTACAAAATATTCGCAAATTTCTAAATAAAATTGAAAAATTACAAATTTGTCAATAATAATGTATCTTAATGATGAAGCCTTTTAGGGAATATTTTATTTTAATTGTGGCCGCTAAGAAAACAAAGTTTATAAAAAGTTTGCTTCTGTAAACAGAAATTTCAACAACATATTAATACTGCTTTGTAATTAGTTTTTTCTATAAAAAATATTTATCAATTTGCCTTTGTTCGTGGTATTTTGGGGGAAAAATCAAATAAATATTAAACTGAATAATAATACAAAAGTTTCCCATCAAAAAGATTAATTTTTAACTTATTCTGAACTTTACATGTTTCAGTTTGCATTTTGACTTTCTGCTTACGAATTCCCACTCAAACAAACTCGGTCTTTATCCGAAATCAATATCCCACAACAGAAAAAAGTCATTTTATTAAAATGGCTTAAATTTAATCCGCTTATAGAATTTTTTTTTTAAACTGAGTAGGTATACATTCTTTGAATAAAATAACTCACCTTTAGCATAACGAACACTACAAGAGTTTTTTTGTAAATCCAATAAAAAGTTCTCTATAAATTATTTTCTTAACTTGCAACACTGCAGATTATACAGTCATCAAACTTATGTCATTAAATTTAACGAGTTATATTAATTTTCATTTTTAATTTAGAACAACAAAAAAAAACAAAAGAGGAATGTAAGGTTGGTTTATGCAAAGGTTTTAGTAGTAATCATATAAAATAACAAAAGCAAAGAAACGTACGCATGGCATATAACTGCTCATGCAGCTGCAGTTTAGAATTTAAACTAATTTGAAGCCAAAACCGTAATTACATGCCATGCGTACCTTGCAGTGCTTATTTTAAATTTTAAGTTTACAATTAAAACCGTTGCAGAAATCGAGTTTTACTAAAAACTTAACTCAGTTATATATTTATCAAAATTCAAATGTTACAATCTACCAGGATTAGTTTTGCGACTACTAATTTACATTAAAGCCAACTTGCCATTGGTTGATAATAACAATAGTTGTCAAACAAATGAGTCAGTATAAAATTCAAAACTTAACAAATTACGGGTATGCGGACATATTTATAATATACGAAGCTCATGCTCATCAGTATGCTGCTGCTTCAAGAAGAATATACGCAGAACGTTATAATGAAGAATTTATTCCTACTGAAATATTTGTAGCAGTGGTAGAATGATACTTTTTTCAGATTTATTCTACACTACAAAAAAATCATAGCATTCAAAATGTAGAATAGAAGATCAATTGTTGGAGATTATTGAAAACTAATCAATAACAATTGTTTGCAATATTGTGGAATTAGTGAATATATCAATACATTTTGTGTGGACCACATTAAAATCTTATCAGTTATACTCATATCACTTACAACATGCACAAAATTTAGAAGTCCAAGATTACCCTACACAAATGAGGTTTTTAATTAATTATTAAAAAGACATATAGATTATCTCGCATCTACCAGTAGAATTTTAATGACAGGTAAATCGTGTTTTGGACGCACTGCAACATTTAATTTCTATAATCTGCATGAGTGATCAGAAGATAGTCCACATGCAGTATGTAGCCATTATTTTCATAAGCGCTTTACACTTAATATTTGGTCAAAAAATTGGTTATTTTCTGTAGATTGACTTACTAAACGGCAATGTTGATTTGCAGTTCCTGGAAAAAAATTACCAAACCCGTTAGATGTAATTGTAGTCATAAACCTAAATAATTGTTGTTGCGTGATAGGACACCTCTTCATTATACCATGATTGAGCTAAAATTTTTAAATTGGTACCACACAAACTAATAAATTAGTTAAGGAGAGTCTCTACATTGGCCAACAAAATTCTAAGGATTTTTTTATTTGGAGATATTGTAAAGATGTCGTGTATGCCGCTAAAATTCAAAATAGAAACGATTTCGCAGCGAGAATTGAGTAAACTTGTTGCATATGGTTTGTTTATGCATATAAGAACAGGAGTCATATATAAGTTCTACTCCAGTGCTTATATGTATAAAAAAACCATATGTAATACATTTGATGAGTAATTAATTAGGAAAATATTTATGTTATAGTGCTGACTATTTTCTACTGTTACTTCTTATTGTTCTAAAATGTTA
The DNA here is from genome assembly GCA_030264575.1 of Tachinus sp. AB-2021. Lineage (NCBI taxonomy): Eukaryota > Metazoa > Arthropoda > Insecta > Coleoptera > Staphylinidae > Tachinus > Tachinus sp. AB-2021. The sequence continues at coordinate 13,076 of JARJEC010030848.1, forward strand.
GTACTAACTTGTTTAACAAATTTATTATGTTAGTTTAGTTTGTGATTATTGGATTACAATTAATATTCTCTTCACTGATTTCTACAAAACTAACAGTGTAATTTGTTTTTAATTTAAGTCGATAATTTCAAAACAGTTTCTGGTAGATTACAACAATTGAATTTTTAAAAATACATAACTGAGTTATGAACAACATTTCTTTTTTTCGTGTAATCAAATCAGAATGTCGATAAGTACACTTCCTTAAAATTAATGGCGTAAGTTTAATGACACACGATATACATTTTTTAATACAATCAATTTACCTCAGTTTAACTGTTAGCTCACTAAACTAATTGGAATATCGAGGTGTCAGATCTTAGGATAAAATACATGAGCTCTAATTAGTAAGTATGAAAATGTTGTATAAAATTGTTTTGTATACATGACGATGTAGAAATATTTATTGTTTATCAATTTACCAATTGCGTAAAATATATAAATTTTAAATACGTAGTAATATATTATAATACTAAGTAAATTGAGAAAAAAAGTTTTATTAAGAAAATACATTTTTATTATAATATAATAAGTGCACAAGACTCAAAGTGTCGAGTGTACTTTGACAATTAAATTATACTTATAATGAATGAATGCAATTTAATAAAGGCAACGAAATTTTGAATGCAAACTTTTGTGGATAATTTTTATTAAACGAAATATATTACCAGATTTTCTTGATTAAATTTGTTACAAATATCGGATGCGAACAAATATTATTTAATCTGTTTTATATACATTGATTGTTTAACACTGACAGATATTAATTAAATTAGAAAATTTGATTTGTTTATTTATATTGATTTATTTACTTAGCGCCAGTGACCTTATCGCTGTAATTATTGCACATATGCAATATGTAAGTTGAATCTGATTTGTCAAAAATTCAAAATGGTTCGATATGATATGGTTTATAATTATAGAAGCATGTTAGCTAGTATAGTTTTGGTTTTATCAAGTGCTCTCTGTGTTCATTTAAAATATTTTAATAAATGATTAAAAGCCATAAATTATCTTGAATAGTAAAGCAATGTCACGCAACTAAACTAAATTCAATATGAAATAATATTTGATGTTTACAATAAGGGAGCCCATAACAATCTTTAAATATTTACATTAAATTATGTTTAATTCTCCCTTCAATTTCTTTTGTTGACTCAAACCTTTATCGTATTCAAATAAGCCATTTAACTACTAACTATATTAAACGTATTTTTATTTATATTATCAATCAATAGATATAATTTTTATTTATTTTTTAATTTTCAGGTGATTTAATGGATATAATAGCATTGACCAATTCAGCCATCAACTTTATCCTGTACTGCGCGATATCACAACAATTCCGAGCAGCTTTCAGCAAGATCTTCATACCAAACGCAATAGTAAAAAGATGGGAGACTATAACTATA
>JARJEC010030885.1:0-20026 GCA_030264575.1 Tachinus sp. AB-2021
TGGCAAGTCGTATTGAAGCAATACCTTATGGTGGTCCCAATACGACAGTGCGAGAACAAAAGGGGTTTTTTAGTGCGGTCGGGTGAATCCTAACTCTGTACATACCCAATCTCACACTGAGCCTTTGGTGTAGTTTGAAAACTCCCGCTGAAGGTTTTTCCCCTTAAGAGAGAAAAAAAAGTTAGGTTAGGTTAGGTTAGGTTAGGTTACACATCTGGATATTCTGATTTTCGTTACTAAAATTGTTCCCAATTTAATTTTTTTTAGATATTTTAAAGTTTGCTGTACTTGTCACAACTAGGTTAGGTTAAATTAGGTTATGTCTTCAGGATATTCTGATATTTTCGTTACTAAAATTGTTAAACATTTTAATTTTATAGATATTTTACAAAAAGTTTGCTGAATTTGTTACAACTTTTTATGGCTTTTATCAATTTTTCATATATGAAGTTAGGTTAGGTTAGGTTAGGTTAGGTCATCAGGATATTCTGATATTTTCGTTACTAAAATTGTTACAAATTTAAATTTTCTTAGATATATTACAAAAAATTTGCTGTATTTGTCGCAACTTTTTATGATTTTTATCAATTTTTTATATATGAAATGAATGTTGTTATCAGTTTCAAAAGTAATTGGTCATATTTTGCAACATTTTGTGATATGTTTCGACATTTTTGACACTTCTCCAACTTTTCGGATATTTTGTTATGTTTTTATTAACATTTTACTACTGTTATTTAATATTTTGTGATATTTATATATAGGTTAGGTTAGGTCATCAGGATATTCTAACATTTTCGTTACTAAAATTGTTCCAAATTTAATTTTTTTTTAGATATTTTACAATATGTTTGCTGTATTTGTCACAATTTTGTATGGTTCTTATCAATCAATTTTTTATATATGAAATCAAAAATATTTGGTCATATTTTGTAACATTTTGTGATATGTTTCGAGATTTTTGACATTTCTCCAAATTTTAGAATATTTTGTGGTGTTTTTATTAACATTTTGCGACATTTATTCAATATTTTGTGATTTTTATAAAAAAAGTTTTTGACTATTTTGGGATATTTTATAATGTTTAAGGACACACAGAAGTATCTCAAAAAAATAATTTGCTATGTTTTGTGAGACTTCATAAAATGTTGCAAATAAATCTAATGATCTTTATGATCCTCAAAATTTATCGAAATATTTAAAAGGGAGTTTACGATATTTTTCAACGCCAGATTACATTGTGCAAAAATTTATCGAAATCTTACAAAAAAATTTCGACGTTTTTGAGCATTTGGGTTATAATAAGTTTTAAAAAAAGTGTCAAAATTTTTCAAAAAGATTTTGATTTAAAGGTCATTTTGCAATATTTTTCAACGCCAAATTACATTCTGCAAAAATTGATTGAAATCTTTCAAAAAGATTTTGACGTTTTTGAGCAATCGGGTTATGATAAATTTTGAAAATGTATCAAAATTTTCCGAAAAGATTTTGATAAAATTTAAACTAACCTGACGCAACGATCAGGTTAGGTTAAATTTTATCAAAATTTTCGACATTTGTTAGGCCAATCAGTAAAAAGCCAAAACAGTTGCAAAATGTGCTGTAGAAGTTTTTATTTGTTTAACTTATTTATATGGTTGCAAACATGTAAAAAACAAAATTGCTAATATAAGCGACATCGGGAGAACTTTTGACAGCCGAAAAACCTCAACATTTTTGGTTTTTACCTCTTCTAAACCGTGCATTCTACCAAAAAAGTTAAGATATAATCAATAACATTAAATTCTACGTCGATAGTGTATAATTACTTAAAAATAAAATGGAATGGCATTATGACCTTAATCACAAAAAAAATTGTCAAAATGCCATTTTTTTCGTTCCCTATACCGTACATCTTTCCAAAAAAGTTACAATATAACAAATTAAAGAGCATTAAATTTTGCGTCAAATGAATACAATTGCTTAATAACTCGGTAAAGTGGTAAAGTCATAAAGATATTATTATTATACAATTGACAGTGTTCCAATGATATCCGCCGCAGAGAGCAGAAAATCAGAGAGATTGCATAAAGATTCACCAATCTTTCAAAAAGTATTTTTACGTAAATACCATTAAATAATTAAGCCAAGAAAATCTTTTCCTAATGAGAATAATAAAAATTACAATAAACTTACTTATAAATTATGACAATAAAATTAATCAAGCCCAAAAAGATGCTGACTTGCTTTCTTGTGTTATGCGTCGTTTTCTGTCGTTGTGCGGAGTCACCTTCCGTGGGTCGTGCTAGGATGATTGTATTGTATATCTATATTATGTATTATGTATTTGTATTTTTTTGACAAGTCCTATAGCTTTGTGGTCTTTTGGATTAATTAACTTATTATTATTGTAAACACCGCCAGTTCAGAGCACAGAATCGTCACAATAATTAGGATATAGAAATCCTTGTGCTAAGTGTAGCTTTGGCCACTTAGCCATGCGACAACTTAGTTTATCTGAAGTTTGGAAAAAGAGGTGCTGTTGATGGGCAGTATTTGACAAAATCTTTTAAATTTGACCAAACTATATCCAACCACATCCTTTACATCTATGAGTTTAGTGGATATGATACGACATCTGCAATTTTTGACCAAGGAAAGATGAAGCTGTGCAACTTAGTTACACTTTCCAAAAAAGAAAATTGCACCGATGATGAGATTTCTGAGGCTGGTGCGTTTCTTTGTTTCCTTCTAGAACGGCAAATTTACGTAACTCTGGATGATCAGCGCCACATTCACATGATCAGTACTACCCATACCGGTGTTTCCATCAAATACAGATATGGTTGAGAAACATAACAAACTCAGAGGAGTGGAACAATACAAATTAGAAATTTGTCTATATTGACTCTGCTGAAAATAATGTCATTTGTATAGTAGAGCTTGTTCTGGTCTCAAGTGCTCTTCTATATGCAAGCCTTGTTGGTCTACAATGTAACACTTTACACTTTACTGACAACATCGGTTGTCGACAATGACGACAAAGATCACTTCAACAAGTTATTGGAGTTATCTAGTGCCATTACAATCTAGAAATTTGGCTATATTGACTCTGCTGAAAACAATGTCATGGGCATGTAGTAAAGCCTCTTCTGGTTTCAAGTGCTGTTCTATATGCAAGCACTGTTGGTCAACAATGTGACACTTTACACTTCACTGACAACTTCGGTTGTCGACAATGAAGACAAAGATCACTTCAACTAGTTATTGGAGTCCGTGAAATAACCAGATCAGGATGATATGAACTTTTCATTAATTTCACAGTTGCTAGTAGCAAGAAGATCACTTCAACTAGTTATTGGAGTTATCTAGTGCCACTATAAACTTGAAATTTGGCTCCATTGATTCTACTAAAAACAGGGTCATGCGCGTGTAGTAGAGCTTGTTCTGGTCTTAAGTGGATATAGTACAGGATGATAGAAACTTCTTAACAAATTCACAGTTGCTAGTAGAATAGCAGGTGAGAACCAAACAACCCAGAAAAAAATTAGGTATACTTACAAATGAATTATCATAAAGATGAAATATTAAGTTATGTTATTTACATTTTTAACTTTTTATTAGTTGACTAATGGTTTTTCAGGTACTTGAAGTGTTTATTTGGTGACCAGTTTCATGTTAATTATTTAACAGTCAGAAAAATCAGATTTTTTTTAATTGAAATTTTAGTTCAATTATTATAATATGTAATTAAATGAATAAATCGTAAACGGTTATTTTGCCAGTGTTTTTGGAGATATTTTTCAATTATTAATATTCAAAGCAGCGGGATGTTTCATTTCAAGCTGTAGGTTTGCGGTTTTTGACAAAGTTAGATAATTTACTGATTTTTTTATTATGATTTATGACCACTTAATCTACTTATTAAGTAATTATACTCTATATATTCGACCTAGAATTTGTTACTTTTTAATTTATTATATTATAGCTTTTTTGTTAGAATACACGGTTTATGAGTTGTAGGCAAAATACAAAAAGAAAATGTAGCATTTCTTCTGCTGCCAAAAGTTCTCCCTTGGTCACCAGTGTTGTAATTTTTGTTTTTTACATGTTTGCACCCATATATACAAGTTTAAAAAAGTACATGCTTATACACCATGTTTTGCAACTTACAATACCTCTACTGCTTAGCCTATGTATGTACCAAAAATGATCTTCTAAAGTAATAGCAAACATAGGCCTTTTCAATATTATCAAAAAATGTTTTAACTCAGTTCCGTTCCTAATTTTGATACGCCTCAGAGAGATACTTTGGTGCACGTTTGGTTTACAAATTCCTGTATATTTTTAAGATAATTCTAATAAATTGATAACTCCATCTTGCAGTTATAAAAAACACCTGTTTAAAATAAGCTTTTTTTATCCAAAACATTTAATAATAAGGTAAATTGCGGACCAAAAAAATTACAAACCAGCAGAGTATACTATTCTCCTCTTCTAAATATCCATTTGAGCAAACATTATCAACAAAACTCTTTCGGCCTCTTTGAAAAACCTTCTTGTCTTCCTAATACTTAAGACTTGTAAACTACGAAAAATGCTACAACTTCTACAAAAACAACAATATCATTACAATCCTTCACAATTCATGTAGCTTTTGACATAAAAAATTCAATCAAAGCAGATAAGAATGTAGGCAAGTATTGATAAAACTAATAGATTTGGAAATTGACGTGATAAAGAGATGGATTAGAAAGAGTTAGATCTGGCTTAGCAGAAAAGTGACAAAAAATTACCAGTTTCTCTGAGAAACTACAGTTAGGGGAAAAATAATTAACATAAAAAAACAGAGTATTAGCACATAAAGAAAAAGAAAGATGAAACGGACAGGTTAACGAATCGATTAGGAAATCAGAAGGTTTGAAGTCATAAATGTCAAACAAGGAAAGACCATGAGTATGAGCAAAGAGGCTAATGGTTCAACGGCGGCAAAAAGTAAGTTACTGCATGCGGCAGAAATATAGGAAAACGCATTAAACATATAATAGAATAGAAAGGAAATAAAAAAAGAACAAACTCGTTATGCATCTGCATGGCTTATAGGGCGGCGCTGCAAGATGCAGTAGAAGTAATTGTAGTAACACTCCTCCTAATCTGATAATGGAAGAAAAATAGACAAAAAAACATTTTTTTAATTAAATTTTCATTAGTTAATCGCTCTTATAAAGTATTTCATGTGACTCACAACACATGACTCGCAAACCCTTGACTCACGACACATTAACCCACCACAAAAAACTCACAATCCTTCAATTCACGAGCTGCAACTCAGAGTTTGCTATACCCGACCCACGATCCAATTCCCTCGATGCACACGATCTACCATCCATTATTCATCACTCACCACATACCACCCATTTGCGTCATGAAACGTTGCAGTTTTGTGATGCGACCTTAAAAAATAATGCCCTCAAAGAAGTTTTACTTCAAAAAGATAAAGAAATCAATAACAAAAGGCCGGAAACAGCATTCGTTACCAAAGTTAACCCAAATAAAATTTTTGCAAAATCGACATCAGTGCACCTCAAACTTAAACCATATTTAGATTTAGTATGACAACTAGAATAAACTGCATCCGTCATTTATTGATCTATGTTTTTTCCCATTTGCGATACCTATCACAAGTTCTTGAAGTTCATTCTTATTGGCTAATAAAATGCAAACAGAAAAAGATGGACGCAGTATTTGATACATCGCAACTGCCTTAAATATTCCCAGGACTACCGTCCAAGACGCAATACAGCGACATCGTCAAACTGGGGAATACTCAAGAAGGCCAGAATCAGGCAGACCTCGCAGCACAAACTGACAAGATGACCATTTTATGGTGTTATCTACACTACGCGATTGTGGTTTACCATCAAGAATTCTGTCTCGTCAAGTGGAAGATGTTTGTGGTACTAGAATTCCTGCACAAACTGTTTGCCGAAGATTGAAGGAATAAGAATTGATGTCAAAAAAACTTTATTTTGTTCCTAGCTCATTGTGTTGACATAGTGGCTACGATTAGCCCGTGCCCATAGAGATTGGATAGTGGAACAGTGGAGCTCCGTATTGTTCACAGATGAGTTTTGTTTTCATCTGCGTTTACCAGATGGACAAAAACATGTTTGGAAAAGCCTGGTAAACAATTTGCAGCAAGTTGTATATCTCCAAGAATGGCATTTGGGGGTGGTGGTATAATGGTCTGGGCTGGTATTTTACTGTAAGCAAAAATTGAGCTGGTTCTTGTTGAAAATAGTTCCATAACGGCTAATAATATGTCTACTTTTATCATAAGCACAGTGGGTGTTAGTCTGATATAAATTGAGAGCACATGTAACTGCGCAATAATTTGGGATCAGTTGTAACATAACTGGCTGTAGAATGAACGGAAACTTCGAGTTTATCGAGATGACGTTGTCGAGTAAACCTCTAGATGTTATCCGCTAGATACAGTTAACTCTATACTAACGTAACTAATACCGTTGTCACATAAAAAGTGAAGCAGGAGCAAACAATCGAAATAGGAATAGAGTTACGATTTTTTGTCGTTGTTTATTGCAACTACTATATTCTCCGTATGTCTCATAGGGTCTTATAAGTTAGAGATAGAGATAGTTATAGTTACAAATACAGCTTGCATAATACACATAATTTGGTTAATTTTCCACTATAACGCCGTTCCAGTTGCGTCAGTATTGAGTTCACTGCCTATATTAGCCATGTTCTGTGACTTGCAGGCACTATGCAACATTTATTGTAAGGAAAGGATGCTTTAAAAAAATATAGGATTTAAATTTTAGGAAGTACTTGGTAGCAACGCCATGTCCCCACTAACAAATTTTAAATAGTAGACCTACAAAAGTCATTACTTAAAATCATCTATACTGTTGCTGCCCGCGTGTCGTAGCTAACACGTGCATGCGGCGAAGAAAAGGTTGAGTATGATTGGTCTAGATATCGTTCGAGTTGTACGTTATACAACCCAATGTACAGTACTAATAGTGGTCTACCTTTTAAGTTTTTGCGCCAAAAATTTGACCAGTATGTCTTACTGATAAAAAGCAAACATGTTATAATACCCAACGACGGAAACAAATTTATTTGCAACTGTATTACAAATCGGAAATAATCGATACATTCCCAGCTAGAAGAGTCATGTCATATTCACGTCATTTTTTGTGACATTTGTGAATATAACGTCAGATGACCAATAGATGACGTCTAATAAACGTGATTTTTAGTCGAACAAATGACGTCCCATTTTTGACGTCATAATAACGTAGTTTTTTGTGTAATTTTTAGTTATGACATTAGTTAAAAGAAAAAGATTTTTATTGTTATGCAGCAGCAAAATAACTCACTATATAGGTCTAGTAATGTGTATATAATTAATGGTGATTAATAATAAACCTTTTATTGCTTGAAAGTATTGATAAGATGTAACGTCCTTTTGGATATTGAAATGGGTAGCGGACTCGGAATAGAACAATCGGTTGTTTGTAATTAATAAAATTACATTTATTTTAGCGTACGTTTTGGAGTTTATCTGCCTGCCAGCACTGAGAAAAATGGAAGAACTCCGAAGCGTACGCTAAAATAATTGTAATTTTTTAATAAGAAACAACCGATTGTCCCGTTCGCCAGCCCACTACCCATTCAAGTATTGTTAAAAGTTTATTGAAAAGATACCAGCTCGTCTATTTTACGTCAATAACTGACGATTGTTTCACGTCATTAAGTTACGTCAATTTTAATTAAAGTTTTGTCGTCATATTTACGTCATGTTTTAGGTCATAATGGTGTAAACTATGACCAAAAAATGACGTGAATAAGACGTATCTTAGCTGGCTGGGTTGTTGGCGGTGGCGTAATTTAAATTTATCAAGGTAAATGTCCTCTAGATGTCGCTTTCTTCTCTTCTCAAGTATGTAATAGTTTTAGGATACTCTTCTTATTAAAAACTTCTTCTTTGTTCATTAAAACAATGTTTGACATAAAAACTATTAAAGTTCATATTTCGTAAAAAAATCCTGGCTATTTTTTCTAATATAAACTGTTGTTGGTTGCCAAGTTGATAATGTAAATAAGGACCAAGTAACTTATTATCTGTAATTTTTGAAATGATAATTAAAATTATTTATTATCATTAAAATTTAATGACATATTTTCAGTAATGTATAATTACATTGTGCGATGGTTGAGGTTGGAAATAATTCGTCATTAATAAAAGTAAAAACACCCAGCCAGACAGTTCACAGTGTCTTAAAATGTTGAAGTCGTTCTTGTGTAGAGTATAATTAAAATACAATATACTGTAACTCTTTCAGTCAGGTATTAGTAAGTCGAATGAGTGCAATAAACTCATTAGAAGATGGGGCCAGTTTTATTATGTTTATAAAACCATATTATATAGGGGTGACATATTTTAAAAAAATCGCGCAATAAAAGCGGCAAATGTAAAAAGACATTTCCTGTTTTAATGGACACCATAGCAATTTGTTGCATGTGCGTGTGGTGTTGCGGGTAGCAACAATTAAAACGTTGTTAATTAAAGTTTAAAAGATTTAAGATCGAGGGGATTCAGCAGGTAAACGAATTTAAATAGACGAAAGTTGATGTTTTTTGCCATCGCATCGCAATAATGACTATATAATAGCAATAATTACAGTAAAACCAAAACGGTTTCAATTTGGACCCCATTATTAAGGGACGAACACAGCCTGAGACATCAGATATATATTTGTGGTCAACGCTAGAACTATTAATTATTTTGTCAAAAGTTAATTGCTTAAAAGTAGAACTTTACGTTTTGTGCAGCAGAAAACATGGAATTATCTTAGGTAATTTTAGGTTATTCCATAAAAACTGTGCGCACATGTACAAACCAGAAGATAAATCAAAAAAGTGTCAGGAGAACCCTTTGAGCTAAACGACGGAGATTCATTGCTTATTTATTTACAACATTATATGAACTAACAATTTTAATTATATAAAAATATAAAAGCTAATGCTACAATTCGCTTGGTTTAGTCGTGACTGAGCATTAATGATAGCTTAACATTCAACTAGATATAAATTGCTCACAGATCAAGCCAACTACTAAAATAAAACTGCAAAATTAAAATGATTTCGTTTAGTTCTTAATTGTTTTCTGTATATATTTACGACAAAAGCTTCTAGCATCAGCTTACCTGGTTGAAAGATGGGTTTGTACACAAACACCTGCGGTCCCAATGGCACGGCAATCATTTTAATTACAAATTTCTTCAGAAATAAAGGAGATTTATTGACATCCTAAACTTTTCATTATTGTGTCCTCTTTTCAGACACTAAAGCTATAAATAATTACGTTATAATAATATATTAAATGTATCAAAATCATCCGCAAATTGCATGGTACGTCACATCAATATACGACGCGACGTGTAATTATTTAATAAAATCAACAATGTTTTAATAATAGAAACAAAATAATAATAATGCTACCGAGCCGAATTTAAATTGAAGGCCATAGAGTACAGTAATACTTTATATTTCCGGAATTTACCAAATAAATTATAAAACATTATTAAAATAAATGTAATGCTGCGTTAAAATAAGGTTTTAGTGGATAAATCTGAGAATAATTATAAAAAAATTAATTTTGCAATGACAAGACATTTCGACAGCTACTTAATGTGTGATACAATCACCTAACCTAACCTAACATAACGTAAACCATAAATTTTATCATTCGGCACTTCTTCTCTATATGAACTTTAACAACGCCAAATCTCACACTGCTCTATCCGCGCAATATGTTTAGAATAAGTTTCTTCTTCACATATTAATATATAGATTCCTACCTTGGAAATAAATTTCGAAATTCTGCTACTATTGCTTGCATTTGCTTTTTGAACATTATTAATCTTGCCTGAGAAATAGCAGCTCAGTATAATTTACGGCCACTAATTTTGATAGATCAAAGACTACAAGAAACTATTTCTCGGTATAAATAAAAATTGTTTACTTATCACTTTTGCATTTATTTGGTCCTTATTTGATCCTTTTTGAAAATAGATGTTTTCTATATACAACTAAAAATGCTAACTAAAAAACTAAGAATTTCCCGTAAAATACTCTACATGCTAAGTATTTGTATGCCCAGTTGCTGCAAACTTTATATCTTTGGTCTATCTGGCTTCACAAATATGTGAACGGTGTATGTTTTGAGTTTGCTTTGTACATTAAGTTTTTACACTAAGTTACATATTAATTTTGATTATTCAATAATTCAAAAAAAAATGGATTTAGTTTGCAATTTGAAAATAATTAAGGAGAATCCTAAGGGTCTAATAAAAAATATTTCTTAACAAAAATACTAAAATTAATTAACCCTCCGTCCGACGGGTAGAATACAAGAGACACATTCAAACGGGTGTGGTCTGTGAGGAACAAAATAGAATTGTCGGTGGGTGTCAAACAAAAATAATTATAATTAAATTGTATGCCAATATGTTGATTATATAGTATTTCAAACAACCTGTTTGATACAAAATTGTTAAAATATCAATTTTAAGCCATGTAGATATATTTATTTTAAAAAAGCTGTTTTTTATCATTTTTCTTGTTTTGGCACCAAATAAATAAAAATAAGCAATCTCATACAAAATATTTATTGAAAAACGATCAAATAAAGAAAACAAAAAATTTAAATAAACTCAAAAATTTCACACACAAATATATTAAACATTAGATTTAAATTTATCAAAACAATCAGCACAGCAAGCCGTAATATTTTCCAAGCAAAGATAATTCTTACATGATTTGCAGAAAAAGCGCGTCTTCGGTCTCTTGGAATATTTACAATTTCCACTCTTGCCTGGAAGAGGATCTGGCAGGTTTTCTTGGTATTTTTGCAAGCCTCGATGCGGAAATGCGTACATGTCTAGGTAGGTAGCAAATCAGTAGCTCATGTGACCATGTTTTCGTGTAACTATTCTATTGCAAAACTTTTCGGAAGAATCTAGGACGTCTGCTAAATTCTCTATCTGGACTGTTGCTTCTATAGATAACAAAGGCGTTGATTGCTGCGATGTTCACTAAATTGTAAAAAAATACCATAGGTACATTGTATAAAGAAATCATTTTATCTACAACATTGACTCTACTTTTGGTACAATTGTAAAATATTATTATTTCTGGTTTTTGCTTATCACCAGTATCTATGTCAATACGACTATCTCGGTGCAATGTATCTACATCCAGTAAATTCTTTACAACAGCATATCGGTAAACCATCGGTTTGTTATATTTCTTCCGGATCCTGACAAATGTGAGCACATTCTTTTTGTCACTGCAATGGTGGAATTGTCGGTTTTATATGGATCTTCAGGTTGTACTCCAACATAGATTTCTATGTGAGAGGTGTAAAATGTTTTGAAGTACAGTAGAAAAAACTTTTTACCATATTTATTTGGCTTATTGGGTATGTACATTCAAAATCCGCACCGACCCCTAAATGCAAAAAGCATTTCATCTGTTGTTACGTATAGTCCAACAGATAATTCTTCTTACAATTGTCAAATTTATCAAATAAAGAACGAATTGGTGAAAACCTGTCGAATTTCTTCCTATGTTCGCGCGTACTGGTGTCATCAAAGCGCATACATTTTAACAAAAATACAAATCTTCTTTGTGCCATTGTAGAAGTAAATATCTCGTATCCCATGCCGTCCAAAGACCAATATTCTTTAAGATACGCACGCGATTTATGATGAAGTCCGGATTTCAGCAGAGTCGGTATGCTTGCAGTCACTTTGGCCTTGATATCGATCCAAAATTTTGTCAATATATAAGTTTGTATTATTTACAATAATGTCAATACATTTCTCAAACATAGATGGGCAGCATTGAAATGGCGATAATGCATTCCGAGCTTCTCCTATAGTCCCTGGCAAGCATGCGACTATAATTTCGAGTTCTTATATTTTGAGGGGCACTGTCTTTCGCCATTTAGTACCGTCTTCTCCACGAAAATATGAAGTTCTGTCAGATTCAATAGTTTGGACTTCTTCTATCTCTCCATTCATTTCCTCCTCGGATCTTGATCGCTATAATTGACAAAATCAAGATCCGCAATCGAATCATCATCACTATCGCCAATTTCACTGTCTGTTATAAACTCCGTTGGCAGTTCATCATACATTTTAGTCAATCTTATTATATTCCGTTCATAATCATCCAATTAATTAAACTGTTAAGCTCACTTCCGATAATAATACTCTTGTTTATTCGAAATAATTCTGAATTAAATTAAAACTACAAATTGTTTATAGACACTAACACAGGGTGTTTGAAATACTAAACATCCGGCTTATGGATAAGTGATAATGCAAGTTTCAGTAGGCTTTATGCTTTATGCCTGTTTTGTGGTCGAGAATTTTCCAAGAAAACACAAATCTGACATTAGCATTAAAATTGTGTGCAACATTTGAACAAAAATAATTAATAATGATAGTTTTATTATAATCTAGCCGAAATTTATATTTAAAGTAAACAAATATAAATATTTGATACTTGGGCTTTAAATACGATACGGGTGTGGTCTGTCAGTGCATAAAAATGATAAGGACATTACAAGAAATACTCAAAGTTATTTTCACCTAGATAAATCACTTTTTAAGTTTCTGAAAGGTACTGAAAACCAAAGAATTTACAACAAAAAAAATAGAAAAAATTATTGATAATTTTAAAGATAGTATTTATATTGTTTTCAAAGTACAGTTCATAACGTGTATTAATTGGTTTCTCAAGGAGCATCAGACCTCTATTAAAGTACAATTTCCATGGTTGGGTTTTATAGAAAACGTAATTATTTTGATCAATTGATACAAATTTGTATGATGGAGTTGCAATATAGGATTTGTTTCGAAAATATTTAGTCATTGAAGAGCATGTTTTTTGATTTTGTTCTAGATAGAATTTCAGCAATATTGATGATGATTGATGATGAACATATTTGCTGTCAGTGTGCGTGTGGTCCTGTTCTTAACATAGGTGGTATAACTCTGACTGATAGTGAACTTGCTTATTTTGCAAATTTTAAAATTTTTATTGCGTCATGTTTTTCTATTCTTTTCAGGTAAAGAGGAGCGGTCATGTTAACTATGCCACCAATTCTCAAACTGTGGGCAGGGTAGGAAAGGAAGAAAAAAAGTGAGGATAAAAAAAGATTATCAACAACAAATGCGGGGAAAAGTAAAACAGAAAAGTAGAAAAAATGATGGCGAAAAAAATCCTTAAAAATTTTGTGGGGAAGTGAGGAGGCGCTAAAAAGTTGAAGCTCAATAGCGGGTTGCGAACAACAAAAGATTGAGAATAACTAATCTATACCATAATTGAGCGATTTTTAAGATTTGAACTTTACAAGATCTGCATATTTGCAAAGATGCTCAGTTTTAACAATTTCATTATTTTTTCATGAAAAGAATCTTAATTAAATTCAGTACAAAATCTCTGCAAATTTTACTTTTTCATGTTACTGCGTTCTATAGATAGATACCTTTGCCAATCGCATTTTTTTATTATCCAAACGTCATAACAAATCAAACTAATTCCAATTTAAAATTTATGTAATCATCAAATCAAATTATTTGATTGGTTAATGATACTTTTTTAGCAAATCAAGCTAAACGCATTGTTATTGTCTAATGTTTTATTTTAATAACTAGCTGGTGTACCCGTCGTTGACGGGAGTATAAAAATAAATTTGATTTTGTTTTTTATAACATTTACAATTATCATTGAAAGGCCCAGAGTTGGGTTGAGAGAGTCGGGTTGAGAGAGTCGGGTTGAGAGAGTCGGTTGGCTAAACTGCGTGGCTTGTACGACCGACCCACCCACCGATCCTCCGACTTACCAGCCCAATCACCGGCTCACATATCCAATCAACCTACCTACCGACCCACGCACTTACAGTTCGACTCACTCAATTTTAAATTTGAGACAAATCAAGAGCTATTTTATTAATATACTAGCAGGTGTATGCGTCGTTGACGGAAGTATAAAAATAAATTTGATTTTGTTTTTTTTTAGATTTACAATTATCATTGAAGGGCCCGGAGTCGGGTTGAAAGAGTCGGTTGGCTAAATATCGTGGTTTATACTACAGACCCACAAAAATTTAAAGCACACCAATCTACCCGCTGACCTACCGACCGGTCTTTCCACTCACCAGCTCACCCAAAAGCACATCCATCAGCCCACCCATCAATCAACCCACCAACCGACTCATTTACTCACCATTCCACTCACTCACCGACCTATTCACCCATCCATCCACCGACCGACCTTTCAACTGACCATCCCACCAATAAACCCACTGACCTACTCACCAAATCATGCGGGGAGCAAAATATGTGGCTAGACGCTTCAAAACTCGCAAACCTTCATAACATTCGTTTAAACCTCTTATCAATATAATAATAATTATTATTATCATTATTCTCTTTCGAGAATTTTTGTTTTTACTTGCAAGATTACTTTGTACAACTGAGCGCGTCTGTCTCAATCTGCACTACATAGATTACCCATTACCCATTTATGACCTTTTTTGAATGCAATTGTGTACCCAAGCAATGCAGGCAAAGTAACCACTAAAATTCTAACTCTGATTAGTTTTTTGTACATTTGCTTATTTTTTACAAATGTGTTTAATTTTATGAATAAAACTAAGTTTTAATATAATGTAGGATTCAAATTAATCGCCAGAAAATTTTATTTAGTTCGATGAATCTTTCGCCAGATAGAGCTAGCATTGCAACATCAAATGGAATCAAGTTAGCTTTTTAGATGTATGTTGATTTTTGGACACCGTATTGTAAGTTGTAAAGAATGAAATGCAGCAAAAACTACAAAAAGTGTTGGGCAGTTATATATATTTATTGGAAAAACTACCTTCACCATAGTTAAAATAGTAACAAAATACAATTTTACATCAAATAATTATAAAATAGTGCTTGAAATGATAGTATCAAATTTATTTATGTACCTCCGTAAATATTTTTTTTAAATTACTGTGCGAAAGATTTAAACCATAACCTTTCGAACACGAATGGCGAACGCTACTACCTACACTACGAACGGCGCTAAAGTAAGTTTTGCTATCGCTGCATATAATGTATGACAGATGAACTACGCTTCATGGGCAGTACTTCTTCTTCTTCTGTTGCCTTACACCCAAGTGCGTTGGCGAATTATCATTCATTGTATGATTGTTAAAGTTTTGTTTATTGCTGCTTGGCATATGTCGCCAAACTTTCTTATTCTAGTTCCTGATGTTCCTGAGCCATGATAGCTGTTTACGTCCGACACCCTTCTGCCTTCTATCTTTCCTTCGTGTATGCGCTGGGAAATTCGGTATTTTGGCCCCCTTAGTATGTGACCCAGGTATCCTATCTTGCTTTATGGTGTTGAATAGTGATCTGTCCACTCCTGCCCTTCTCAGCACTTGCTCGTTTGTAATGTGGTCTACCCATGGGAAGCGAAGCATTCTTCTTAATGTCCACATCTCGATCGCCTCAAACTTGTTAATGGCTACTGCTTTTATCGTCTAGATTTCTGCTCCATATAGTAGAACTGGCCAAACGTAGCATTTTAGCCATTCTGTGGCGGATTTCTAAATTAAGGTTTTTATTGAATATCAAGGGTCGTAGTTTGTTGAATGTCTGCCTGGCATGATCTCTTGTAGTGGGTCCCATCTGTCATTTACTAATGTGCCTAGGTATTTTGTGCTCATAATTTTTTCTATCTTTTCCCCCTCTACTGTGATAGACGTCCCTGCCTGATTATTACGGCTTATAACCATGAATTTTGTTTTGATTCTTAGTCCGGCTTCCGTGTCCTTTTGGTTTATTTTGTTCATTAATAGCTGTAGTTGGTTGCTTGCTATGATCACTGTGTCGTCTGCGTATCTTATATTGTTTATAGTAGTACCGTTCACCTTTATTCCGGTTTTTCTGTCATCTAAAGCTTCTGAGAATATTTGTTCGACGTAGAGGTTAAATAGCATTGGTGACATTATGCATCCTTGACGTGCTCCTCTTTTTATCTCGATTGGGCAGTTGCAGATATTTAATGGAAAATTATATTTACCATAATTAAGTTTATGTAACAAAATACGACTTTACATAAAATAATTATAAAATAGTGTTTGATTTAATAAAAACTAATAATATTTTAATTCTTAAACCGCCAACTCTTGAACAAAATATACTTATTTGTTCATTAAGACCACACAAACCTTAACAACTTTGCGTCTAAACCTCCCATCGATACAATTTATAGCTATAGGTTATATGTACTGTAAAATTTCAAAGCTCTATCATTAGTGGTAACTGAGCCAACTTTCCACAAAATTTCAGGACATACAGACAGACAGACAGAAATTTTTCTGGTGGTTGATATGGTGTCTACAATGTATAAAACAAAAAATATCACAAACCGGGTTGATTTTAAGCAATGTACAGACAAAACCTTTACTTTATTTACATAGATAATATTAAATATATGAGTATGTGGTTATTGTAATGGGAAAATAAAACTAACCGGCGTGATATTGTGTTAATGCAACTAGAATGTGGTATATATAAGCAACATTGCACCGGCGCCCTTATACAGTGTGCAATAATCTGTGTTCAAATTGTTCACACCTTTAGCCCGGCAGTAACAGCATCAGCGGCACAGAGAATGTGATCGCTGAACTTTTAATTATGTGTGCATTAAAAAGTTTTCGCAGTAAACGGCGAGATGGCTCTTTTAAGGGGGATATAAATTTTTTAAGACGACACACCGATAATGTGACATGTTAATGGTGGCAGTGAAGCCGGCACCTATCATTGGCATATATTTCAATTAAGGCGCCCTTAATTAATGTAAAAATGCGATAGCGCCTCGCCCCACCGCAAATGGATTACCCGTGTTTCTTCGGCGATTTTACATAAAATGAAGATGTAAATGGGCATCTTAGCATATTATTATTTATTCAGAACTCACTCAGCGACCGAGATATTTGCGCCTGCAGTACTCGCAAATCGATACGTTATCACACGCACAAATTACAGATGGTAATTAATTACAATTGCTACCGAATATTAATTCGAGTTAATCGCTGAATAAATATGAGTAGTCCAACGGCCCAATTCAAGTGGCTAAATCGTAACTTCTAAATGTTTTATTTAAGATGTGTTTAAAATATGATAATTTGAGAATACGAGCAGGTAGTCGGGTCCGGACAAGAATACCTTTTAACACCGATGACCGCGTATGGTTCTCAATCCTTTAGGTTTATGGGTTCTCGGTCGGTCGGTTTTGTAGCTGCATGCATGATCTCAACGTACTTGTTACATGATGACTCTTTGGACTGCTTCCTTGATTCCCCGATGCAAATCGCAAAGGTGAAGCGACCAAACAAGTTATTCATTAAATAATTGTCACTCGTTATTGCTTGATGATTGTTCTGGTATGTTATTATCATCTTCTGTTTTTTTTTTTAATAAAAAATGATATTACACGAATGTGTGTGTAATAATAGGATTGGTGGATCGGTATTTCATAAAAATGTCATAATCCGACTTATTTTCTCGGTAAGATGCAAGATGTAAGAGGCGAGGAGTATAATTTCTATGTTGGAGGCAAGTAGGAGGTAATAGCAAAGCCTAAATAAACGTGAGGCAGCATATATGAGAAATAAGTGAAAGATACACAATTTATATGGGTTACTGCACGTTAGCCGTTTGCGTGAAAGAATGTTAACACAGCATTTTTTTATTAGTGTATCTGTAGACGATATTCGTAAACGCGATCACTTTTTCATTGGTAATTTTAAGTTATAATTAGAGTGTAGCTAATTAAAGGACAAAACGCGAGTATAAAATTGTCTCTCACGATTTTAAACGGTGGGCGTCAATTAACTATGGGTAGGTACTTTACGACACAATGATGATGGGTTACTGCTTTTGATCCAAACCAAGCGTTTTCTCATAAAATATTTGTTCCACCTCAAATCAAAATATTACATATATAAATAACACAACTTCGGATTATATATAATAAGCAGCTATGAACATATCATTTTACACTTAATTATATAATTACATTTAGCTTTTTTATTCACTTCGTTTTACACCATTTTACGTCTAATTTAATTATTGCTATTTAATGAGCAACTAAATATCGTAACCGGTAATCACGTACAAATAGCAGTATCTTCTTCCAATTGGGTCAGTATTGAAAGTGTTGCGACATTCCGGCCGTTGCGAGTTGACAAAAATTTAAACCCAAACCAAATGCACGTTTCACGAGTCAATCTAATCCAATTTAATTAAAATACGTCTGCCTATTCTAATTAGTCATTGGGAATTGATTTACTAAGAAACTATTAAAATAGTTAAATAGTTGCCAAATTTAATAACCAATTAAAGCGGCAGTAAATAAGAATTAATTCAACCATAAAAATAGAATACGCTCAATTTAAAAGCCATAAATGTTGTAAAAGCGAATAGCTTTGTATTAAATTATGTTTATTTGTGTATTTATTTCTACTCATCCAATGTTTGTATGCGTTCATGTCGGATTTATTATTGGAATTTATCATTTGCATGTATAAATTTCGTTATTTAGATGAATATATTTTGAAGCGGAAATATTCGGCTCCAGCAACAAGTGATACAGAATGGGTACATATTTTTCAAAACAACGCTATAACCAACAATAAAAAACATTTTAATTTTAACGCTACTGTCACAGCTGTTTAAGTTAGCTTATGCTACTACAATAATCTCGGGTTGAAATCTGATCCTTTTTAGAATTACAAGTAAAACTGCTAATCTCATTTATTGTCTATTTGTTATTTCCTCTTTTCAAACGAAGTGATAATAACTGATGATTGCATATGAAAATTTTGTTTGCAGACCTAAATATATTTGTCAAGTTTAATATCTTATATTTATTTTCAATTTTATCTTGATTATCCATTAACCTCGAGCAAATCAACTAAGTAAATATAATGGCTTAGTATGTTGATTGGAACAAGCAGGGTTCAGAAAAAGATTCGGCAATCTTGACCACTTGCAAGTCATTAGAACATAGTACAATATACCAATACACCTAGCATTTGTAGACTATTATAAAGCTTTTGATAGCATTGAAACATGGGCCTTCCTATCAGCTTTGGATGACGCAAGAATAGATTCTAGGTACTCAACAATTATAAAAGATATATACCAAGATGCCTTCCACATAAAAATCGATGAAGAACTCAATACTGATAAAATACCTCTTTGCAAAGGCGTAACGCGAGGGGATTCTATATCGCCAAAATTATTTACACTGGCATTAGAAAATGGTTTTCAAAACACTATCCTGGGACACAAGAGGCATTAACATCGATGGAGCATACCTCAGCCACTTGAGATTTGCGGATAATATGGTACTATTAAGTACTGATGCCAATGTACTAACTTGCATGCTAACCCAGCTGGACGAAACATCAAAACAAGTGGGATTAAAAATGAACCTTAACAAAACCAAAATAATAAGTACCGACCTGCAAAATGCATTAATCGACAATATAAGAATAGAAAATGTCACAAACTATATCTACCTCAAACACAAAATAAAAACCGGTAAAGAAAATCAAACCGCTGAAGTGACACGCAGAATCCAACTAGCGTGGGTTGCGTTCGGTAAATTAAGTTTTATATTAAGAGATAAAGACATGCCAAGGAGCATGAAGTGAAAGGTGTATGACAGCTGCATACTTCCTGTGCTCACATATGGATTGGAAACCAAGGCAATAACACAAAATATTGCAGAAAAACTAAGAATCTCGCAAAGATCAATGGAGCGAGCCATGCTGGAAATATCTCCAAGGGACCGACAGAGGAACATTAATATCAGAAACAAAACAAAAATAACTGATGTCATGGAGTGTGTTGTGAGCCTCAAATGGAGATGGGTTGGA
>JARJEC010030902.1:0-10985 GCA_030264575.1 Tachinus sp. AB-2021
CGTTTTGTTCCAAATCGATGTAAAACATTGACATTGGTTGTTTTGTTTTACTATTTTTTGCGTTCCAAATGTTTGTAACTGTGTGTCCAAGATTTTCTATATTTTGCTTAATTTCCTTTACATCTGTTGAGTAGTTTAGGTTTTTTAGTACCACTTTGTAGCCTTTGGCTTGTTTTAGTTTAAAGGTATGAAATCTAGTTTCTTTCCTTTAATTACTAATGTGCACCGATAATTTCATGAAGAGCAAAACAATTGCATACTTTTGATTGTTGTCGCTTGTAACGGAGTGGATTTGGATAATTGATTATAACTTTTTTACTTAAAGATAGGCGTTGTGATACTGCCTGGTAAATTCTATCGGTTGTCTTAGACAGTTAGTCTGGCATCCTTTATCGTTTACAGGAAGGGCGCACAACTCACTTTAACATCAAAAAACTAATCTGATAAATCTAGACTTTTTTTTTTAAGTCTTAAACGAATTAAACGCGGCTTTAACGTATCGCATAATTATTGGTCCAAAATAGCGATGATATAATTGTTCTATAATCGCAGGTTCCCCTATCATCAAAATTAACATTCGGAAAAGTGAATTATCCGAACATCCGCGTCAACAATGTCAACATTTTCCCCGGGATCCCGCAATTTTTGCAGAAATCTTTGGACGTTTTAGGCCCAAAACTGTTCTCTTCGCAAAGCAAATTTTACACGAAAAAATTATACTTCAAAGTGACCGAACAATTGATCGTCGATATGTCGGATCAGATCGTTAAAGAATATCCACAAGTTAACGTCAGATCTTTTCCGAAAATATCAAATGAGTATGTCCACGAATCAATAATTTAATATAATATGTTTTATTGAACTTTTCAGAGAATACAAAGTGAAAATTACGATAGAGTCGACGAACGCCATCACCAATAAATTGTTGCAATGCATTCCGAGCGATTTTGTTGTAAAATTATAGAACGTATTTTGTTTAGTTTGTTTGAATAAATATTTGATTTGATTTGATCGAACAATTTCGAAGTTTGTTTTCGTCGGAATATTATTTAGATAGAATTTGTTGTGTTTATGCTGCAACTTTTGCTCTGCTACTTTATCTGATTTATACGACCTCACAGTTTAAGATAAGTGCATGAACTAAACTGTAAGTAATACTATTCTAAGTTCAATATCGGCGATAGTTTTACTTGTTCCTGTAAAGCAGACATAATGCTAGAACAGAAGCAAAAGAAACTTGTAGTGTTGTTAATTGATGAAGATGGTGTGGCACAAAACACATGTAACATGTATTGAACCTACTAACTGCAGGCAGTTTCTTTCTGTTTTATTTTTAAAGCGCATGTTACTGGTAGTAAACACATACATTTTTCATACATAAACTATACATTTTTTAGAATATTTATAAAAATATACTAATTGTAGATTGATATTTTAAAGAACATTAGATACATTTGATATGGGGATGAATTGAGAATGTTGCTTACTTCCCCCCCGCACCGATCAAGCAGTTGCTTGTAAGGTTGTGCTCCAATGAAAATTTTGCTTTTTGCCAACAATTTTTAACATAAGACTGAAACACGTATGCAACTTTAAACACACGGCGTGATTTAAGTTGCTTAGCGCCGCTGGTAATGTTAATTATAATATTTATAACAGACGATAGAGGAAATAAAATTAAAATTCCTGAAGGCGTTGGTCGGCTTGGTGTAGTAATGGAATATATTTTCCGTTTTGCACGTGCACGTAGAAGGAATGTTGTTTTTAATCCGTGAACCACGGAACTACATTCAACGTATCAGCAAGGTACTAAAACGGCCGTAAAACAATTCGTCTTTTCCAAATAATTCAAGGGAAACAAAAAAATAAATATGGTACGAAAGAGCGCGTTCAGGAAGAAAGAAAATAAGAACGCTAGGAAATATTTAGCAAACGTGATTTTAAGTTATGCAACCCAATATACATCCTTTTTACAATACAACGTTATAAATAGTAATAATACTGTTCAGTCATTCTATTTTTATCGTTACAATAACCATTCGCGCCGTTCAACACAACGTGATTGGAGTGTCCGTGTGAATTCAGTTTTGGAACGTATGCTCCAACTACGTGTTGAATTTAAGTTGGCTAGCGCCGCGTAAATAACGCCTAACCACTCAAACCGCTTAAAACCACTCGACATGTTGTAAAGGCACCGTTTGGAGTGTCCGTGTGAATAGGGCCGTTCATAACACTCCAATCACGCCGTGTTGGAACGACGGTTGATTAAAACCGTTTTGATTGGTTAAATGCAGCTGCACTAGGCAACTTAAAACACTCCGTGTATTTAAAGTTGCATACGTGTTCTAAAACTGTCGAAAAAAGTGTTCTCGTGAACGGCCCTATTTACTCTCTCTCAGTTATGTCACATCACGTTGTTTTTTGTGATATTTGTGAATATCACCATTGTCTGCAAAAGCACGTCATATTTACGTCACACTTTTTGGTCACAGTTTACGTCATTATGACTTAAGACATGATGTAAATATGACTACAAAAAAACAAAAATATGTGAGGGACCAAATGCGTCACTTAAAAACGTGAAATTGGCGTAATTTAAAAACGTGAAAATTACTTAAGTTACTGATAAAAAATCGACGTGCTGTGGTCTATTATTTTGTTGTAGAATAATATCATAAATATCCAGGCCGACAAATTTTCCTTTCAGCTAATTTCACTTAAAACCGGCACAGAACATCCTAAGTTATCTCATCTTGGCAACTTACATTTTTTGCTAACTTGTAGCTTCGGACAATTGCCATTATTACCATTCTCGAACTGAACATGGCGTTCTGAGGATGGGGATGACGCCCACCAAAAATGAATCAGGTTTATTTTTGTCACATGATTCTTGATAACCTACGCATAGTAATTGTGAGGTGTCGTGTGCATAAGATAGTATTGGCGACGTCAATACTACGTCGAAAATATGATGTCTTAAAAAACACTAAAACACGCCATTATGACGTTGAAAATGAGACGTCTTTTATTCGATTTAAAATGACGTCGTATATTAGATAATGACGTCACATTCACAAATATTACGAAAAAATTACGTGAATAGAACGTGATTCTGCTGGTTGGGCAACAAAGATGAAATAACTTCGGACATTCTGTGCTACACTTAAGTAGAATGAGTTAAAAGAAAAAAATGTCGGTTTAGATAATTTACAACATTAGGCAGCAACAAAACAACTCGCAATACTCTAAAATGCAAACGTTGTCGAAAGGAGTGTTTTAATTTAATGGTGAGTAATTAACACTTGATTGGTTGGTAAACGTTTATTTAAGATAACAATAATTAACGTAATTTTCACGTCACTAACTTACGTCAATTTCGCGTTTCTGTGTGACGTCTTTGGTCCCTGACATATTTTCGTTTTTTGAACTATGACAAAAAAGTGTGACGTCAATATAACGTGCTTTTGAAGACTGGGTGATATTCACGAATGTCACAAAAAATGACGTGATGTGACATAACTGAGATAGGGTAAATAGGGCCGTTCACATGAACACTGTTTTGGAACACGTATGCAACTTTAAATACACGGAGTGTTTTAAGTTGCCTAGTGCAGCTACATTTAACCAATCAAAACACTTTTAATCAACCGTCGTTCCAACAAGGCGTGATTGGAGTGTTATGAACGGCCCTATTCACACGGACACTCTAAACACGCCGTGTTGGAACGCTATCTTTACGACATGCCGAGTGGTTTTAAGCGTTTTGATTGGTTAGGCGTTATTTGCGCGGCGCTAGCCAACTTAAATTCCAAACGTATTTGGAGCGTACGTTCCAAAACTGAATTCACACGAATATTCCAAGCACGTTGTGTTGAACTTCTCGAGTGTTTATTGTACGGTAAAAATAGAATGAATGAACATTATTATTACTATTTATAATATTGTATTATAAACTGTATGTATATTGGGTTCTCTCTCTTCAGCTTATACACACCACTGCTGGCGCTTCGCCTCCTCTCTGCCTGTAATGTTGGCAACTTACATTACAGGTGTATATTGGGTTGCGTAACTTAAAATCACGTTCGATAAATAATTCCTAGCGTTTTTATTTTCTTTCTTCCCGAACGCGCTTGTTCGTATCATATTTATTTTTTGGTTCCTCTTGAATTTATTTGGAAAAGACGAATTGTTTCACGGTCTTTTTAGTGCCTTGCTGATACGTGGAAGGTAGTCCCGTAGTTTACGCATTATAAACAAAATTCCTTCCACGTGCATGTGCAAAACGGAAGATATATTTCATTACTATAGGAAGCCGACCAACGCCTTTAGAAATTTTTATTTTATTTCCTCTATCGTCTCTTATAAATATTATAATTATCATTACCAGCGGCGCTCGGAAACTTAAATCACACCGCGTGTTTAAAGTTGTATACGTGTTTCAAACGTAGGTAAAAAATTGTTGGCAAAAATGAAAATTTTCATTGAAGCACAACCTTTCAAGCGACTGCTTGATCGGTGCGGGGGAAGCTAGCAACATTCTCAATTCATCCCCTTATCACATGTATCAAATGTTCTTGAAATATCAATCTACAATTAGTATATTTTTATAAATATTCTAAAAAATGTATAACAACACTACAACTTACCTGCTTGTGTTAACCTAGCATTATGTCTGCTTTACAGAAACAAGTAAAACTATCGCCAATACTGAAGAATAGTATTACTTACATGTTTATTCGACGATATACTCCAACTTGCATAATTTCAATTCCTTAATACAGTTTAGTTCATGACAATTATCTTAAACTGTGAATTCATACAAAGCAGATAAACTAACAGAGCTAAAGTTGCAGCATAACCACAACAAATTCTTTCTAAATAATTTTCCGACGAAAACAAACTTCAAAATTGTTTGATCAAATCAAATAAAATATTTATTGAAACAAACTAAACAAAATACATTTATAATTTTGCAATGAAATCGCTTGGAATCAATTGCAACAATTTATTGGTGGCGGCGTCAGTCTCGACGGGATTCGTCGACTCTATCGTAATTTTCACTTTGTATTCTCTGAAAAATTCCATAAAACATTATTATATTAAATTAAATTATCGATTTGTGGACATACTCGTTTGAAATTTCCGGATAAGATCCAACGGTAACTTGTGGATATTCTTTAACGATCTGATCCAACATATTGACGATCAATTGTTCGGTCACTTTGAAGTATAAATTTTTCGTGTAAAATTTGCTTTGCGAAGAGAACAGTTTCGGACCTAAAATGTCCAAAGATTTCTGCAAAAATTGCGGGATTCCGGGAAAAATGTAGACGTTGTTGACACGGATGTTCGGATAATTCACTTTTCTGACGCCGTCGTCTCCAAATGTTAATTTCGATGATTGAGGAACCTGCAATTATAGAATAATTGAATCACCGCTATTTTGGACCAATAATTATGTGAAACGTAAATGTCGCCTTTAATGCGTTTAAGACTTAAAAAAAAAATAAACGTCTTGATTTATCATATTAGTTTTTTGAAGTTAAAGTGAATTCCGTCCTTCCTTCCTGTAAATGATAAAGGAAGCTAGACTAACTGTCTAGGTCAACAAATAGAATTTATCAACCAGTATCACAACGTCCATCTTTAAGTAAAAATTTATAATCAATTATCCAAAACTGATACTTTTAGCGCACGATCTTCAAAGTGAATATAGCGACGTGTTATTAATTGTTGCTCATCGAAAGATTTACTTACAAAAACCAATTTCATTCCTGGCGCCTTCAAATCTTCGGTTTTATAATATCTTGAACATATTTCAACCAGCAACGGATGCGCAATTAATTTTTCCTGAAAAGCCTTCGCGACCCCTGCAAATAAATCAAAATAAAGAGAACGTAAGAATTTTCTCACATTCAATTTGAAAACAATGTAAATATTAAACTTGATTTAGTATCCGTAGTAGAGAATGAGACCTCCTTAATATGTTGACTGCCACGTGAGTTCAATACAACTCGTAAGTACTTCGGCTGTGGCGTCGCAAGAGTTATACTCACGGTAGATTGGGTTTTAAATCGACCACAGGACATATTTGTTTTTTTTGGCGCAGCAGTTAACTTGTTAGGGGGAGGGGGTGCTATACCACTTGGAAAATCAACCGGTATCGTTCAAAACATTATGAATTGCAATTTTATAAAATTATAGGTTATGTATACCACTGAATAATAAGGACTGGGGGGATAGTTTCGAAATGTTATTTTAATGTAAATGGTAAGCACACGGTATCTATGATAAATAATCCAAGATAACCTATAACTACTATGACATTTTACGTGTGTTAAAATAACACTTTTGAAAATTAGCCGCCCAGAAATGCTTGATACGCTTAAAATGGCCAGCTTGATAGAAAGAGTGCACTGCATACAATGTATCAACATTATCGTCTTATTCATTACATCAAAGTTACCACAGGTATATTTTATGTTATTATTAAAATAATAGCTCCCGTTTGAAACGCTGCATCAGAACAAGAGGTTGATACTTCGTGTGCACATATCTCCGCCAAACATTGAAAATAAAAGCTCTCGTTTGAAAAGCTACATCAGAACTAGAGGTTAATACTTCATGCGCACATATCTCCGCCTAACATTGAAGTCCTTTTTTAGCACCGCACCCAGCACTGCTTACAATTAGATATAATTCACTTATATTTTGACGCAACAAATTTTTAACATTCCATTTGGAGTGAAACTATACCTTCGAATGTTACGTCGTCATGTGTCGGTCCGATTCCGCCGGTGGTTATCACATAATCGTACTTTGATGTGAAAATTTTAACCTCATCGCCGATTTCATCGACTTTATCACCGATAACAGAAATCTAAAACAGACTGCATTAAAATTATTACGTATACCATAAGGGGCGTCGATTTCTATCTCACCCTATCAACTCGCACGCCCAATTTGTGCAAGGCTTTCGTCACATAATTCGAATTGGTGTCCAACACTTCGCCTTTAAGTATCTCATCTCCAATCACTGCAAAAATGTTTGAATTGAAATCGAATGAAACGGTTGTCAACGATTCTTTTAATCCTACGATGTGTCTTGTATGGCGTAAGCAGACCTATTCAGTAAAAATATCGTTGATTGCGTCGTTTATTATTTAGCGTCGGCCAAATTTAATCATCAATGAACCGCAATTATCTATGTAAACAATCCATAAAGATATTTTTATTAAATAGGGCTGAATAGCTTCATATACATTTTATTGATAATTAAGAACGCAATCGTTGAGTTTAGAATTGTTGTGATTATGCCCCAGCCATCACAAGTGCTGGGATTATGCCTAAGTAATAAATTTACACAAACTCGCACAAGTTACTAAAACCGAGTATTGGATTTTACTACTCGCCTCATGTAAACAGGTTTTGGTGTTCCAGCAAAATATTCGCTCAAGTAGCCGTTCCAGCCGAGTAAATAGAACAATTTTATTTACTCGCATTCAGTACTGGGTTTTAAACCGGTATCGTGTAAATTAGCCTTAAGTATCAATCAATAAATAGTGGTAGTATTACCAATAAATTTACACAAACATTCAAAAATATTGAAAGTTTAACACATTGATTCGTATAATTACGAAATATTAGTAGTGAAAATTATTTTGAGGTTACATCTCGAGATTATGAATCGAACGCAAAATGAATGCAAATTAATAAATCTTTTGTTCGTTAAAGAAATGGAATTTTAATAATTTAATTATTAAATTGATAAAATTATTCAGCAAACCTATTATTCCGGCAGTTTTGATGTTCTGGATGGCCTTGCATCTTCTGCTATGGGCCAGCAGGAATTTAGATAGTAAATTATTTCTAATGATTAAAGCCATCATTCGGATTAATTTTATATATTTGCATTATCTGTGATTATCACTGTATACCGACTGCAATAAAACTGTTGGTCAGTAAGAAGCTCCGATAAAAATATTTGCATTAATTTTTTATTATTCTCATTAAATGTATGCAACCTTACTTACACATGTTTTGATGTGATATGGGTTGCATACATTTCAAAATGATACCAAGTAAGTATATAGTGTGTCCATTGCAAAATTATACAGGGTGTCTGCAAACAAAGCAATAATGAATTTAAAATCGATTTTTATTAATAATTGCTATTCACAACTTACTGGCATTGTCGGAAATTAATAATGCGAATTACAGAAATTATTCCGTGTACAATTATAATAGCAACTGGACACAATTTTTGTTTTAATAATAATTTAAAAATTTAAATCATGTTAAATATTTTTTACAAGCTTTAAGGTTAATTGAAAAAAAAACATAATGAAAAACTGCAGGCACAACATTACCGGAACGATAAGAATGTTTACAACGGCAAAAAAAAAGAAATGGTACACAGATGGGGCCAAAAACCAAAATGGTTCTTCAAGCTCAAGTAAATCGTAGGCATATGATGGAGCCGGGAGTTTATTTTAATAGAGCGATTACAATCATATCTAACCAAAATCTTTTTCAATTTTTTTGGCAGATCAAAAAATCTTTTTTGCTGTCTTTTTAGACATTTTAAGCCAATCAGTATTACATGCGTTATGATAATAAAACCCAAACTGGCCTTGGATTGCAAGGACAGTTTCTAGGCACTGGTCACAAACAACAGAGAACGCCTGGTCTGGACAACAAAAGACCAAGGTGTATAATGAAACCTTAAATCCAGCTAAAAAGGGAACAACTGGAACATTTATTGGACTAAAACCAACTTTTGAGATTCCACACAAAATCGGAAAAGAAATAATCCAACGCAAACATGCAAAAGAACAGAACAACTTGTGAGAAAGCTGTCAGTGGAAGAATCAAACAAGATTATCCCTAACAGAACCTAACCTAAGCTAACCTAACAGAACATTGCTTATGCTTGGAGGACTAAGAGACTCCGCAGCATCTGCATTCAAGATGCAACGCACAGATCATTCTGGCAAGAATATGCTAACCCAAGAAAACCTAAAGACATTCCTTGGCAAAAGCTACAGGACATCATAGAAAAGACAGAATTTATAAAGGTGTAAGAGCTGCACAATAGGACCACCAAACACTTGCAAAACCTCCTCAGCGAAGAAAAAAAAAACATAAGAAACCAGTTTAACCGAGTCTTATGATATGAATGGTGGCAATTGAATCCATTCTGTGATTTTTAGAAAACGTATTTTCTCCTCAATAATGAAAATTTGCCGCGTGTAAGTGGTTTGCGGTTGCAATGATATAGTAAGCGGCGCAGGTAAAAAAATAACAAACTTTGAGCAATGTATCAACCTCTCGCTTTGACGCAATATGACGAACCTGAACGCGCAGCTTTACAATTTTTTAATAAATAACGTAAAATAAAAATGCTACGTATGCGATACATTAAAGACACTACGATCAGTGATGAGAGTGAGATTAGGTGTATACGCGCACGGTACATTTGATTTATTGACTAAGAAGAGGATAGAAATACATCTTATGCAGCGCGCTCTTTCTAACAGGCGCAGTAAAAGTAGGGAAAACGCGCTCCGGTTCTATATAATTTAATGTTCGACCATACACGTTTTTTTATTACTCTCTATTTTTCTAGTCTTTAGCTTTTCCCCATAGTTTTGTTTCACTCCTGATGGTCCTATTAAGCACCTCTGACATCTTACACTTTAACAGTTCTATTCTATGAAGTATAAAAGATTTTGTCAAAAAATTGTCTTCGGATTTTCTCGTGTAAGCATGTGCTTTACAAAATAAACTCTGCATGTTGTAAACTTTGCATTTGCACAATATGCTTTTGTCGTCTACGCATCAATGGATCTTCTTGCGTACCAAATCTATTAAGACTAGTGTCTGGCAATCAGTTTTGTAAAGTGGGTTCTGGTTTAATAAATGTCCCAATCGTTTTTTGGCTAGGTGGTCGGTATTAAACTTCTTTTCAATGCCTTGATCTTTTGATACACAGATCAGGCGTACTCTGTTGTTTGTGGCCTGTGACCAAACCAACACACATTTTGAATTTGGGATCAATCCAAAAAAACATGCAAATAATTTTTGTATCACAATATTTTAAATGACTTGAAGTGTTTTGTCATTGGTGTTCAAGAATACCGATTCCATGCTGTTTTGAAGCACCAAAACTAGTTCGGAGGCAAAAAGACTACTTTTTGAATTTGATATCAGTCCGAAAAACATGCAATAAAATGTTGTATCACAATATGTTAAATGACTTCAAGTGTTTTGTCATCGGTGTTCAAGAATGCCGATTTCAAGCTGATTTGAAGCACCAAAAATAATTTGGAGGCAAAAAGACCACATTTTGAATTTGGGATCAATCCGAAAAACATGCAAACAATTTTTGTATCCCAATATGTTAAATGACTTCAAGTGTTTTGTCATTGGTGTTCAAGAATACAAATTCAAAAGCTGTTTTGAAGCACTAAAAGTAGTTTGGAGGCAAAAAGACTACATTTTGAATTTGGGATCAGTCCGAAAAAAAACATGGAAAATTTTTTTATACTGCAATATATTAAATGATTTCAAGTGTTTTGTCATTGGTGTTCAAGAATACCAATTCTAAGCTGTTTTGAAGCACCAAAAGTAGTTTGGAGGCAAAACCATTGCATTTTGAATTTGGGATTAGTCCGAAAAACATCCAAAAAATGTTTGTATTGCAATATGTTAAATGGCTATAAGTGTTTTGTCATTGGTGTTCAAGAATACCGATTCCAAGCTATTTTGAAGCACCAAAACTAGTTTGGAGACAAAAAGCCTACATATTGAATTTGGAATCAGTCCGAAAAACAAAAAAAATGTTTGTACCGCAATATATTAAATGACTTCAAGTGTTTTGTCATTGGTGTTCAAGAATATTAATTCTATGCTGTTTTGAAGCACCAAAAGTAGTTTGGAGGCAAAAAGACTACATTTTGAATTTGGGATCAGTCCGAAAAAAA
>JARJEC010030948.1:0-11630 GCA_030264575.1 Tachinus sp. AB-2021
GTGCGCCTTTTAAAAAGTTTCGGCCCATTTGAAAATCTGATTTCAGGTGCCCAATCACTGGCTCAATTGCGCTCCGTCGTTTGTGCCGCTTTCGGTTTTGAGCTTTCTCTGATTCACTTAGCTTGTGGCCCTGATTAACCGGAGTTATAATTCTCCATCTACTTCCTTACGGCTCCGGAAGCCTTTATCCGCAATGGCCAGCTCCGGTTTGGCCGATCGGCCGCCATCAGTGTAGTGTGGTGTCAGTTCGGTCTCCAAAAATGACCAGGGTATTTTTTGCCTAAGAAGCATTAATGGATTTTGGGGGTTGAGATGCTCCAACAGCTCGCCTCTCAACAAATTACCTTGACTAAGATCAGCACTCGGCGTCTTCATGGCTTCTCCTGACCGTCTTTTAGCGCTTTTTCCTTCTTTTACGGTCATAATTATACCACGATAAATAACATTTAAACAATAAATACACAGTATTAAGTACTTTTTAAAGACCGCCTAACTAGCGCCTCGACCGCAAAGCGAATTAATCATATCCTCCTCTTAAGTTATGCCCTTAATAGGCCTAAATACCCTAAAAAGTGGGATTGGGATTGAGCTTTTAGGGCGTTTGCCTTACTATAGCAATATGGTGCTTAGCTCAAAGATTCGATCTTTGGGCAAGCCTTTAAATCATTTTCAGCCAATAATTTTCTTATGGCTGGCAAGGTATGCTTATAATGCAGCAGCGAGTCACAAATATTGCTGATGAAATATGTTCAGAGCTTGAAAGCTTAAAAGAGGAGTTTATTGACTCTGGCGAAGTAATTCAAGCAATAGAGGAAAAAACTAGACTTTTAACCGACCGCTTGCTAAACAATAAAGGCCCCCTGCTTGTTGCCATCTGCGGGCCAACTGGGGCTGGAAAATCTTACATTGTTAATTCTTTAGCCGGCGGCTTAGTTAGCCCTTCTTCTTATCGCCGCCCTAGCACTAATGCGCCTGTGGCTGTAGGCCCTAAAGATTTACTAGCAAAGCTTGCTTTGGCCTTTTTACCACTTTACGAGCGGGTGGATGCCCAAAAAGGTATTTTTTTTTCTAATCATACCCCTTCAAACACAACTCTTGAGCACAAAAACAGTGAAAACAGAAAGCTTTATCTAAGCCCACTAAAGGAAGCTCCCTGGGATTGGCCTTCAGAGCTTTTACTTATAGATACACCTGATTTCGACAGCGTTATTTTACAAAATCAAACACAAGCAGAAGACATGGCCGAAAGAGCAGATGCCCTTATTTTAGTGGTTCATCAAGCAAAATATGCTGATCAAAGTGCTTGGGATTTTTTAAACAAACATTTGTTTTCAAGTAAAACAAAATTAAAACGCCCCTTATTTATAATACTTAATCGATTAAGTGAACAAGCCGCATTAGATGATTTTAAAGCACGATTAAAATCATCTGGCAGCGCCGCCCCTTTATTTCCCTGGCCAGAAGAAAATGCCGAAGGGCAAACGCTTAATGCCGCCAAAAATGAACTGATACCTTGGCTTAGCAATTTGGCTTCCACAGCCCCCGAACTATTGGCTCAGAATGGACTTGCTGTGTGGAGCAGTTTAAGCCATCTTTTTTATGACAATTTACTTCCTCATATAAAAGAAAAACAGCTTTTTTTTGAAACTTCTTTTAGCGCCTGCGTAGAAATAACGAATCAGTGGATGGAAAAACCTTCCGACAGACTAGCCAGCAGTTTGCCCAAAGAAAGCCGTGAAAAAATAGAAAAAGCTTTAAATGAGCTGGTCAGCCGTTCAGATTTATGGGCTAAGCCACGGCGTTGGCTAGCCCTTCCTTTTCAGGCCGCCAGCTCTGGGTTCAAGCGGATATTTGGGCAAAGTAATTTTAATGAAAAAGTAGAAGGTAAGTTAGCCAATAGTCTGGCTGAAGCGGGGCGAGAAGCTTTAGTGGCAGCAGTTCGCGGAGAAGCCAGAGCCTTAGCGAATGCAGCCGCCCTCCCCTCGCCCCAAGCTAAGCTTGATTTGACACCCGATGAGATCCGCAACACATATCAACATATGATTGAATCCCGTGATTTATGGCTGAAAGAAGAAATAGACAAACTTTTAAAAGGCTTGCCTTTAGGCAAAAAAACTGCTTTTTATTTTATCCAAGGAGTCCATTTGCTGGTGATAGGCAGCCTTCTTGTTCAAGCCGGAGGCTTACCCGGCACTGAAACATTACTAAGCGGGGCTTTAGGGCCACTTATAAGTAAAATTGCTGGGGTTATTATTTCAAAGGAAACTTTAGAAGAATTTGAAGTCGAGCTGAATAAAAGACATCACAGCGATTTAGCTGAAATTTTTGAAAGGCAGGGCCTGCGTTACCAAGAATATTTGCGTGAAAAAATAGCTAATTTAGAGCCCAGTTTACAGCTAGAAGAGAAATTTATTTTTATTGAAAATGAGGCCAAAAAAATATGGCCGTAAACAATATTTCTAATTTTATAATAGCAGATAAAGAACCAAAAAAAAGTACTTCAGCGGAAGAAAGCCGAGCTTTAGTAAAACATGGGCGAGCGCTTTTAGAGCTTACGCCTGACTGGAGAGGCGGAGAAGAAGCCCAAGATAAAATTGAAAATATGCTTGAAGCGCTTGAAACGACTTTAGCCAATGTGGACGGACGCTTAATAATGGGCATTTTGGGTGGCACAGGAGTCGGCAAATCAACATTGATCTCTGCTTTAGCGGGAGAAGAAATTTCAAAAGCCAGTGCCATCCGCCCAACAACAAGTCTGCCCGTTATTTACCGTCACGAATCTTTTCCGCCCTTAAATAAATTTTCAGGTGTTGAAATAATTCATAATATAAATAAATTACGGGGGCTGGCTATAGTTGACTTTCCTGACTTTGACAGCCTTGAAAATAAACACCACCGCCTAGTTCTTGAACATTTACATGAAATTGATTTAGTGCTTTGGCTAAGTGATTATAACAAATACGCAGATCGCCGTTTTTTTGAGCTTATGCACAAAGCCCGCCAATTAGCTGGCTCGGCTTCACAGGTAGCAGCCTTAAACAAGGCTGACCAGTTGCTAAGCAATAAAGAAGACAAATCCGAGATCCTTGAAGAAATTTTAAAGGATTTTTCTGGACTTTTAAAAGAATTCGGCCATTGGGATGGGCCCTCCCCTTGGGCTATTTCAGCAGCTGAAAGTTTAGCCAAACCTGGCGAACGCTCCGCTGGGGGCTTGGCTTCTTTACGCGATTTGCTGGACTCCATGGCCGATGCCAAAATACGCCGAGCCATTGAAATGGGCAATTTAAAGGCCCGAAACTCACACTTAAAAGAAACAGTTTTAAACCAAGCCCAGCCAGAACAATGGTTAAAAAAACTAAATGATTTAACAAAATTAAAAGCTGACTTTCAGCTTGCTAACGCCATTGAAGGCGATCTTGCCGCTTTAAACTTGCTTAAACCCCTTTATCTCGCACCGAGAATAGAGCGCATAAAGAGAAGTGCTAAAGGCCTTTTGTCGATTTTTACCGATGCTTGGGCTTTTATTAGCAGCCCTTGGCGAGGTGCAAACGATTTGCTTATACTCAAGCCTGCCCCACCCCCAACGGCCCCATCTTTTGTGCAAAATATTTTAGGTTACAGTGAAGACTTTAGCTTTATTTGCAATACAGAGGAAAAAATAGATCCTCAAGCCTTAGCTAAAAAAAGTGAAATAATATTAGAAAAATCCCTTCAAGGCTATTATTTAGCAAAAGATCCTAAGCCGAGGGCTTGGCTATTGACGGCTTGGCCTTTTATTTTAGCCATACTTTTAGTCTGGGCTGAAAGTGGCGGCCAATTTGGCGGCCCTACTGTTTTAACGGCTGCCGCTATCCGCTCCGTGGCTCCTTGGCTTATTTTTACTATTTTAGGCTGTGTAGTGTTAACGAATTTTACCTGGTTTAGAGTTCGGCGTAGATTAGAATATTTTTTTCAAAAAGCGCTTGATCAAGCTCAGGCTGATTTATTAAATCTAGCTAATGAGACCTTGAGCAATAAAATAGAAGAGGCAGCCTCCCATCAAACTCAGTCGCTCTTGCGCCTAAAAGAGTTTGAAAATTTAGGAAACCGCCTCTAAAGTTTGGGGACTCAAATCATTTCCCCAAATGCATCGTTTAATTATTATTTAAACGAAGAAATAGCCTTTAAGACTTAGAAAAAAATTAAAGTAAGTAAAATAAATAAAGGAATAAGAATAGCCCCAGACCAAGCCATATATCCAAAAAAACTAGGCATCGGCACGCCTTGTTCCACAGCAATAGAGCGAACCATAAAATTAGGGGCATTACCAATGTAAGTGTTAGCCCCCATAAAAACTGCCCCAGCGCTGATGGCTGTTAGGGTTCCGCCCATTTCATTCATAAGAACCGAGGGATCGCCTCCGGCCATATTAAAAAAGACCACATAGGTGGGGGCATTATCTAAAACGCTAGATAAAAGACCAGTTAACCAAAAATACATATTGTTTAAGGGCTGCCCGTCAGCGCCTGTGGCTAAGGCAACCAAACTTTTTAAAGCGCCCTTATCGCCAGCTTTTAATATGGCAATGGCCGGAGCCATGGTGATAAAAATCGCCGCAAAAAGTTTGCCCACTTCTTTAATAGGCTCCCAAGTGAAGTCATTACCGCGTCGATCTTCTTTAGGGGTCAGCAATAAAGAAAGCCCAGCTAAAACAACAAGGCTAAAATCACGCAGCAAATCTGGCAAGCCCATATAAATATCAGCCCAAATATGGAATTTAACTTCACTTTTCCAAACACCGCTTATAAGCACCATTAACACAACACCCGCTAGAAGAACAAAGTTAATCGCCCCCTTAAAACCAAAATTTTCTTGAGGCCCCTCTTGCTTGCTTATTGGGCTACCTTCTTTTTTATATAAAATGCTGTCGGTGATAAAGTAAATACCCAACAAAACTACTACCAAAAATAATGTGGTCTTATACAAATGGGTGCTTACCCAGAAAAAATGAATCCCCTTTAAAAAACCTAAAAATAAGGGAGGATCGCCCAAAGGAGTAAGTGAACCACCCACATTAGCCACTAAAAAGATGAAAAAAATTACAGTATGAACTTTATAGCGGCGGTGAGCATTGGCTCTTAAAAGCGGCCTTATAAATAACATAGCAGCGCCTGTGGTGCCCATCCAACTAGCTAAGAAAGTGCCCACTAGGATTAAAATGCTGTTTAGCTTAGGCGTTCCCACTAAAGTGCCGGTGAGCCTTATGCCACCCGCTATGGTAAAAAGCGCTAATAAAAGAATAAGAAAAGGCAAATATTCCAAAGTAAAAGTTTCAAGTACGGCATAGGCCGCTACAGGCAAGCCAAAGGTAAACCAGCAAGGCACTATAAAAGCTAAAGCCCAAAAAAAGCTTATTTTGCCATAATGATGCTCCCAAATAGGGGCAAGAGGCTTAATCAAGGGGCATAGGGCTATCGATAAAAGCATTCCAGCAAAGGGTAGGGCCCATAAACCTGACAAATTCTCGCCTTGCAAATGATATTTTTCCGCTGCCAGCAGATCTGGCACCAAAACAAAAGAAAGGACAAATAATAGTGGTAAAAATAATTTCTGCTTCGTTTTCAATAATCGACTCTCTTTAAAAATAAAACCGTAAATACAATGGCTGTAAAGCCATATAAAAGAATCAAGCTGCGGTGTAAAATATAATAATTTCACATCACAGCAAGTTACACTCATTTCAAACTACCTGCTAATCTCACTTTTTTAAAGTTTACAAGCTACGATTAAGGCCGCTTGACTTGAGCAAATAAATATGAAATACTAAATTATACCTAAACTTAAAGACAAGTTCAAGCCAGCTCTTTTTTATTACTGGCTAATTTTTATAGATATACTTACAGTGAAGACTTTCCAAAATTATTACTAATTATAAAATTTTATTCAATGCGGAAGATTAAACAATTAAGTGAATAAACCCTTGTTTTATTGAGGGGAGCTGTTGGTTTGCTAGCTAGCTAAACAGACCAGCAGCATGTGGATTTAAAGCTGCCTTACAGGCGCTTTTTTTATTTAAAGCAGTTCCAAAAAATTAAGAACTCATTAGCTGAAAAGCTAAGAAATTCTCTTCCCAGCTATGACTTGGCTTAATATATTCTTAGGCCGATAGGGCTATGCCCTTTCATAGGTGAAAACTATACCCGAAGTGGTATTGCTCCATCGCAATATCTAAGATTCGCTGACGCCTCGGCTGGGAAGTGAATGCCTCCTCACCGCATGGATTTTGTAAGAAAGTGAGGCTATATGTACGAGCCTAAATCAAAAAAAGCTGAAGAATTCATTGAGCATCAAGAAATTACTGATACTTTGGCTTGGGCCGATCAGAACCAAAATAACTCAGCTCTTATCAATGAAATACTGGCCAAGGCTGAAAAACGCCAAGGCTTAAACCACCGTGAGGCTTCACTATTGCTGGCTTGTGAGCTTTCTGAACAAAATGAAGCCATTTGTAAGCTGGCTAAAGAAATTAAAAATGATTTTTATGGCAAGCGTATTGTTATGTTTGCGCCTCTTTATCTTTCAAATTATTGTATAAATGCTTGCGTCTATTGTCCCTACCACGCCCAAAATAAAAATATAGCCCGAAAAAAATTAACTCAGGAAGAAATAGCCCGTGAGGTGGTAGCTTTACAAGATATGGGGCATAAACGCCTAGCCCTTGAGGCCGGAGAAGATCCCAAAATAAACCCCATAGAATATATTCTGGAGTCAATAAAAACTATTTACAGCATTAAGCATAAAAACGGTGACATCAGGCGGGTTAATGTAAATATTGCCGCCACCAGTGTTGAAAATTATAAAAAACTACATGATGCCGGAATAGGCACCTATATTTTATTTCAAGAAACCTACCATAAAGAAAGCTATGAAAAACTTCACCCCGCTGGGCCGAAGCATGATTATGCCTATCATACCGAAGCTATGGATAGAGCCATGCAGGGAGGCATTGATGATGTGGGCTTGGGTGTTTTGTTTGGGCTTGAGCGTTACCGTTATGAATTCGCAGCCCTTTTAATGCATGCTGAACACCTTGAGGCAACTTACGGCGTTGGCCCACACACTATCAGCGTGCCCAGAATCCGCCGTGCCGATGACATTGACCCAGAAATGTTTGATAACGGCATTGACGATGATACCTTTGCTAAAATAGTGGCGGTAAGCCGTATTGCCGTGCCTTATACCGGCATAATAGTTAGCACAAGGGAAAGCCAGCCCATTAGGGCCCGAGTGCTGGAATTGGGTGTTTCCCAAATCAGCGGCGGCTCCCGCACTTCTGTTGGTGGATATTATGAAGCAGAAACCGAAGAAGAAAATTCAACTCAGTTTGAAGTAAGCGACAAGCGCACTTTAGGTGAGGTGGTAAATTGGTTGATCAGTTTAGGCTATATACCCAGCTTTTGCACCGCCTGCTATCGCGAAGGGCGCACTGGCGACCGCTTTATGGCTTTGTGTAAAAGCCAAGAAATTCAAAACTGCTGCCATCCTAATGCGCTTATTACTCTTAAAGAATATCTTGAAGATTATGCATCCCCTGAAACCTGCGATGCCGGAAATAAGCTAATCGAGAAAGAACTCCTTAACATTGCTGAAGAAAAAATAAAAATAAAAGTCTGCGATTATTTACGTGGTATCAGTGAAGGAAACCGTGATTTCAGATTTTAGCTCCTACGGCTGCTGATACCCACAATTAAGATAATATCAAGCCCAAAGCCAGCACCTCTCAGCCAGACCGCCCGTAAAACGGGCGGCATGAGTAAGGCCCTATAAGGGCTTGTTGCTTGCTGCACCCTAAAGTGCTGCTTTCACTTTGTTCAAGCCTGGTGCAGTGATTACCTGGCTAGCCCCTAAAGGGGGCTTCTACTTCTTTGACGCTTATTTTATCTATTATTTGCTCGTGCTTTTCTTGCTCACAGACGTATTTCCTGATAGTTGCTTCATTTAGCCCCACAGCGCTAATATAATAAGCTGTAGCCTAGAAATGCCTATTGCCGAATTTATATTTTAAATTGGCGTGGTGATCAAATATCATATGATCGCGCTTACCTTTAAGCTAGCCCATGATGCGTGATACACTATATTTCAAAGGTATCGAAAGCAACAAATGGATATGATCTGGGCATAGATGCCCTTCTATTATTTCTATACCTTGTTAATACTATGTGGTATTAACTTTATGCAGCAATGTGCTTTGATGGGCATCAATCAGGCTTTTACTTCATACAATAACCCCAAAGGAAACGCTGGCACTAAACGCATGTTCCGCACCATGAAAGAGGGGCTGTTTTGGATCAACCAGCGGAAGAAAACTACTATAAAAACGAGGCCAATTCTCCCTTAATCGCAGCTTGAC
This sequence comes from Tachinus sp. AB-2021, assembly GCA_030264575.1. Classification (NCBI taxonomy): domain Eukaryota; kingdom Metazoa; phylum Arthropoda; class Insecta; order Coleoptera; family Staphylinidae; genus Tachinus; species Tachinus sp. AB-2021. The sequence goes on from JARJEC010030948.1 coordinate 8,390, forward strand.
AAATGGGGGGCATTACAACATTTCTTCCACCCCATAGCTGGTGTTTTTTTGTTTCACACTTTGAGCTCAACTGACTAAAGTCATAACAAGAAAGGGGCTGCACAATGCAGCCCCTTTGAAATTACGGTTTAGATGAAGAGACGGTCAATTCATTTACCAGCTAAGCCTCGCCTCCTGCCCTGCTTTGATATTAACGTGCGGTGATGAGGCATTTACTTCCTGGCCGAGAGCGCTAGCGAATCTAAAATATTGCGACGGAGCACCGCTCCTTTGGGGTAGTGACAAAAAATCAATGTAAACGCAAGATGAAATTTACCACAAAGGCTATGCTAACTAAAAGCATCACCAAGCTTAATTCTTTAAAACGGAAAGAAAAAAGTTTAAGAAGAGTGTAGCTTACAAAGCCAAAAGCAAAACCATTAGCGATGCTATAAGTTAAAGGCATGATGATTATTGTTAAAAAAACCGGTATTGATTCTGTGATATCATCAAAATTTATATTGCGCACTTCAGACATCATCATGGCTCCGACAATAATCAAAGCTGGGGCTGTGGCATAACTTTGAACCAAGCCAACCAACGGCGCAAAAAATAAAGCCACAAAAAATAATAGAGCGACCACAAGTGCGGTAAGCCCTGTACGGCCCCCTTCAGCAACGCCTGCGGCACTTTCCACATAAGAAGTAACCGTTGAAGTTCCCATAATGGCGCTGGCCATAGTGCCTATGGCATCTGTGGTCAAAGCTTTGTCTAAATTTTCTATGCTGCCGTCGCTTTTCATTAATTTGGCTTTTTTAGTGACACCTATCAAAGTCCCCATATTGTCAAATAGTTCAACAATAGTCATAGTAAAAATTATTGAAAAGATCCCAACTTTTAAAGCTCCCATAATATCCATTTTCATAAAAGTGCCTTCAGGGCCGAAAATACTTGGAATATTGGTGCTAAAAATACTTGAAAAATCCTCCGGTAATGGGCCTGCCCCCACAAGCATGCCTAGCGCACTTGTTATGATAATGCCCAATAAAATAGCGCCTTTTATGCCTAGCCTGATCATAACTGTTGTGATTATTAGCCCCGCAAAAGTCAAAAGAGGGGCTTTTGCATCAATGGCAAAATCTAAGTTGGCGATTTTCCCAGCCGTTACCATAGTGTTAACATCGGCAACAACTATTCCCGAATTTTGCAACCCTATAAATGCAATGAAAATGCCAATGCCCGCACCTATAGCTGTCTTCAAATTTACCGGAACCGATTTTATTATAGCCTGGCGGATTCCTCCAAGGGTTAAGATAAGAAAAACTATGCCGGAAATAAAAACAGCACCCAAAGCCACTTCCCAGCCAAAGCCCTGCGCTTTACCTATTTGTAAAACCACAGTGTAAGTAAAAAAAGCATTAAGCCCCATGCCCGGCGCAACCGCTACGGGATAATTAGCCCATAAGCCCATTAAAGTTGTAGCAAAAATAGCGGACCAAATAGTAGCTGCCACTGCGGCATTTAAAGGTATGCCAGCCGCTTGCAAAAATGTCGGGTTTACAAAAATAATGTAAGCCACCGCCACAAAAGTGGTGATGCCCGCAATAAGTTCAGTTTTAACATTAGTACCTTTTTGGCTTAGTTTGAACAATTTTTCAAGAGTTCCAACGCTTGCGGTGTTTTCAGCCATTTTTATTACCTCTCCATAATGAAGCTTCTTCAGATTGGGAATAATTAATTATCCTAGGTTCTTAGGCGTTAAATATTCCAGATGACGGCTCAGCCGGGAAGTGAATAAATCTCCTCCTCACCCCTAGTCATCAAGATCACGGCATAAAATACCCATTGGGGAAAAACATTGCAGCAAATAATAAAAGGTGACGTGACGATAAATCCTTAGGATATTTCGCAACTCACCTCAACAAGGGCTTTACTGTTCATATATATTAACACATCTATTATTTATTAAATACAAACTTGTTTAAAGCGAAATGGACAATGAGCTAGGCTCAGGACTTATTAAATAGATAAAATATAACAAAAGTAGCGATGCAAATGGAAGAAAAGAAAGTGTAAGCACAAGCGTCATTTGGAGTTTAATTCGTCTTTTATACGCCCGATATAGCGGGGAAAGCCCGTTTTTTATGCCATATATTATGCCGCTTATGACTTTGCGGTCATCACCATGGGCAACACCATAAGAGAGAAAAATAAGGGCTGATCTTTGCTAACTCTATTAGTAGTAAGATAAAAAAGATTATTCATTTCTTTTGTTCTCCAAATATTTCTTATAAACGGTTTTTAATTCGGTGTCAATTAACGAGTCCTGGCCCTACAAAAAACCAAGAGTAGAGCTGTCATTTAACTATATGCGTGCCTTTCCGGCCTAGGAGAGCGGCGCTTAAATTGGGCGGATCGGTAATAATTACTTCGTTGCCTCCGTGGCTTAAAAAATTTAAAGCGGCTTCTATCTTCGGCCCCATGCTTCCGGGGGGAAAATGGCCTTCATCTAAATATTTTTTCATTTGTCCTGCCTGGACATAATTTAATATTTTCTCATTTTCTTTTCCAAAGTTTATAGAGACATGAGTAACTGCAGTAGAAATTATCAAAAGTTCGGCTTTGATTTGTTCGGCTAAAAGGCATGTTGCCAAGTCTTTATCAATAACTGCGGGAATATTTTCTAAGCAACCCTCATTATCAATAACTGCTATCCCTCCGCCTCCCACGCTTACAACGTTAAAACCAGCTTTAATCAAGTGTTTAACCGCCTCTAGCTCCACAATAGCCAAAGGCTTGGGGGAAGCGACAACCCGACGATAATCCCCATTGGCATCTTTTTTCATTAACCAATTCGGGTGAACTTTTTTCACTTCTTTAAGCTGGGTTTCATCATAAAAACCACCAATAAATTTTGTTGGGTTTTTAAAACCTGGGTCATCTTTATTTACAAGCACTTGAGTAATCAAACTAACTGTTCGGCTTTTACGTCCCCTTTTATGTATTTCATTATCAAGGCATTGCTGGATATCATGGCCTATTTCTCCTTGAGTATCGGCCACAGCCGCTGTAAGCGTGGTAGGATAAATTTTATGGGCGGCAATTTCCGAACGGGCTAAAATAAAGCCAACCTGCGGGCCGTTACCGTGGCTAATTACAACTCGGTATCCTGCTTCAATGATATCAGCTATATTTTTTGCGGTTTCCATAAGGCATTGGTGCTGACCTTCCGGCAATTCTTTGTTTTTTTCTGATATTAAGG
>JARJEC010031036.1:0-12321 GCA_030264575.1 Tachinus sp. AB-2021
CAGAGCGTAGGCGCCCCCCACATATGTTTGTGGTGTGCGATTATAGTTCTACACAAACATATGGGACCTACAATTTAACGTGGAATCCGAACCACTTACCACTAGAGGGGTTTACTAGCAGATACCAAGTTCTTTAAAATAATACAATATATTTATTATTTCAATTTAATTCATGTTGGAGATACTAGCAATAACAATTAATTATATTTAAATTAAATTAAATTAAATAAATTCTAATTTAACGCTTTTTTTTTTAATTTAAAGATTTTAAAAATATTTTGTAAATGTTCAAAAATCCATTCAAAAATTAAGCATCTAAACTAAAAATGTTTGATAATCCATAGTTTGTGCTCCATTTAAAAATTAAGTCATGAGAAAACATTTCTTTTGTCAAACATAGTTTATATACTTTTGTAAAATAGTTGAAACTTTCTTTATTATTTTTTTTAAATTAAGTATTTTATTATTATGATTACTACTATTTCAGTATTTACAAGATAAGTTGAGATATAAATAAACCCATTGTTTAGTTATTCATCATCAAAATCAATATACGCAAAATTTAGATATCAAAGATAAGATAAAACAGCGCTCAGGCCAGTAAATTGGGTTGGCACTTCATATGTTGCATTTTGCAAGTTGATATTCTTACATCATGGGTTTTCTAAATAGTATGGAAGCATTCGGGGTGATTTTGGGCGGTTCGTTAATTTATTACTTAGCGTCAAACATTTACTTAATTGTGATTAATTATAGGATTGCAAAAATGATTCGGGAGAGCGGTACGTATAGATTGTTTATTATCAGTCTTTTCAAATTTGAAGTATTATGCAATTGCAGGTCAGCTCATATCTAATTATCCAATGCTTGTTATACAAAATGTAGCACTTCAACAACCACCTTATAGACCGGATGTTATATCTCCAGATGGTAATTAATTAATTTAAAATTTACTAAATATTAATTTATATTAACTTAAAACTACGTAAGTGAATCAAGTTCATAACGATGAATTATATTTTTGATAAACTTCGCGAAATAAATATTTGTGATTTGAAACCGAAAACAATTTTAATAATAAACAAAATAAAAATAAATTCAATCAATAATTTATTGTAGCATAGCAATAGTTTCGCAAAATAATGCATAAGTACATCATTGGTATTTCAAATAAATAAAAGAGGAAACAGGGAAAGTTATTCCAAATAAAGAATTCAGTTTTTAAGTTTAAATTTTAAACGTTTCTTCTGCAACAATATTTTGGTTTAAAATCTTACTAGATTAATAATTACCAATAAGCAATCTAATCATATTTTTTTAGGAATGACCGCACCGCCATCTTACAGTGACTCACTGCAAAATCCAATGCATCAATCTCAATTTAATGCGGGACAAGACAACGCATTCAATTCGCAACAACAACAAAATCTATTTAATCCGACACAACAATTTAATCAAATGCAACAGCCTCCCTACAATCAAAGCCAACAACAGCCAATTGGATTCGTTTACGTTGCCCCATCATTTGAAAACTGATAAAAAAATTCTTATAAATTATTACTGATATTATTTAAATTATTATAAATGATCAATTAATAACGTTATAGCAGTATTTTCAATATTTTTATTTTTAATTAAAAACGTTATTTTTGAGTTAATACTTTTATAGCAAGCTATGAATCCGAAAAAATAAAACGGGTCAAGATACTCAAGATGTAACAATTGAGTAAATGGGAATATGAGTTAAACTGGGGACGCATGTAGAACATCCCCTCGATGCGTCGGTCAATGAGTAGCTGTACTGTAAGAAAAAAATCATCATCGTTCGCACTGTATACGATAATGGTTGAAACCAGAATAAAATTCTACATTTTATAAAAAGATAGCGCATTATAGTTTTAATTTGAAAAACAAAGTTGATTAAATATCCCAAAAAGACCAAGAACTGGTATATTATATAAAACTTTGTAATTACTATTTATTTAATTAAATTAAATAAAGAATAAGCGTATAATAAATAATTAAAAAACACTCATATTATAAAATTGTATATAATTAACAAAATATCAAGTGAGATACCAACGTCTTCTTTTTCACGAAGATTTAGTTTGCCTGCTCTTTTGTAACAAAAGGTCGCCACAACAGAGGACTCATTTACGACCACCAGACTTGTTTACTTTAATTTGATACAGAGCGTTTGCTTCCAATATGTAGATGGTCAACTTGGCCTTCTTGGCCAATGAGGGGTGCTAGCATAACATTTAATTTTACTTAAAATATGCAAACCTTCATTTAGCAAAATTAAATAAACTTACCTCTAAGAATTTTGTTATAACATTCATGTCGTGATCTCGGTCCCCCCGCCCCATCTTCTTAGCCATTTCTTTGATCTCATCGTAACTTTTCTCCTCTTGGGCGGTATTGCCTTCGTTGTTGGTGGGCTCTTTTGGTAGTACCTTTGTATTTCCTGAAATCAATTCGTCCAAGTAGGCTTGATCTACTTGTTCCATGGCTTCTTGAAAATCATTTCTGAATCCCTGAGAATAAAATTTGCTTTTTGTTCACTTTCGTTGTAATATTTGTATAATTTTGTATATTGGGTTGTTTACGTATATATGGTATCAAAATGTACAGTATGCTCACATAAATCTAGTACAAACATATTTGCTTTGTGTAACAAGGTTTTTGAATTTACTCTAGCTCTGTTCGCTTGAGTGTTTGGAACTGTTCCGTTGTTCGTTTGCCCTAACTTGCACTAAGTAGTCCGCAATTTATTCGTTTGTGTGCTCCAAACATGAACTTTATAGTCCACTCGAGCAAGAGTAAACAGTTCAAGTTAGAACAGCTTGAATTAACCCGCCAAAATTTAAAATGATTCATTTTAAAACGTCAATTCACTTTTTACTCCAACTTGCCCAATTACAGTACAGTTTACGAGAACTACCTTGAACTGTGACGTCATAACGGAACCTGTTTGGAAGAGTCCCTAACACACAATTGCACAGAGCTACTGATTCATAATCAAAATTATTCGGGTACAATATGCTGCTATACGTAGCATATTAGGTGCCATGAGATCCACACCTACGCACATTTATGAAAGAGAAGTGGGACTGTCCACGCTTATCATAAGAAAAGAAATGCTGCTCAAAAGACAACTTAGCAAAATGATGGCTATGGGGACAAATGGCTTTGAAAAGGTGAAACAACTGGCTATTGTATTTAGATCCAACCCTTTCTGAAAGAGCAGAGGTGTCCTCGCTCTAGTAGAAGCTGTGGAAAGCTATATTGAAAAAGTAATCCCAATTCAACCCTTAAGAAACATCCATACGAATGTGGAATCGTATTATTTCTCCAATGGCAAAGACTCTGTAATCCCCTACTTTCAGGTCAAAGACACACTTTTTGAGAAGTGGTCAGGGTATTGTGAGATTTATACAGATGTACGGAAGGAACAGGCACGATTAGTGACATACGGTGTCTAGATACCAGACCTAGAAGAAGAAGAATGGGGAGATTATCGACTAAAGTTTCTATTTATTCCGCAGAGCTATTTGCAATTCTGAGAGCTCTTTGTAAAATATCCGATAGGCTTATCCAACATTCTATTATTTTGTATGACTCAAGAAGTGCTGTGGAAGCAATCACAAGTAAAAAAGTCAATATCAAAGACAATCACCTGGTGGCTAAGATAAGAGGAAGGATAGGAACATTGCAGGACCAAGGTTTCACAGTGGTTTTAATTTGGATTCCAAGTCACAGTGGCATCTGGGGAAATGAGAATTCTGACAAATTGGCAAATGTGTGGCATCAAGACAGCATCACAGATTTTAGTTCCTTAGACAGACTTAGCGCCCGTTTTTATGAAACATAAAGTTGACCAGTGGCATGAAAATTATGAAAAAATCTCCAATTACAAGCAAAAAGAATATTTTCAAAACTTTAACTCAGTGAAGATCATGTGATCAGATTTGTCAAAAAAGAGTTGGTGGTTATGTTGTGTAGACTGCGGTCTGGGCACAATAGGTATACAAATGTAGTTTCGGAGAGTCGCTGCGATTGTGGAGAAGAGGGCGATCTAAATCATTTATTTTTTGCTTGTCCATTACGGAACTACCCCAATAATTTCTAGCACATTATTATAAATATAGGACATGTTTTCTCAGTAGCTTTTCCCTCATTTCTGCACTCGGGGGATTCAATGATATATAATTATCTATTCAACTTTGCATTCAAAGAACGGGTAGGAGATATGAAAGGTTAAAAAAAAAGAATAACAAAAAAAAATAATATATATATATAAGATATTCATTCATGAGTATACCCCATCTTTGGGTCATGGGGGAGAATAGTGATGCGCATCGTGTATCGCATAGGAGGGCCGATCGTGGGTGCTCTATTTTCACCAACGTCTGTCTAAAGCGGCTTGTCTTCTGTTTTACTGTTTATGTGTTGTTTTGTCTAGGTGTTAGAGGTGAGACAGATGTGAACGGCAAAGGAAAGAAAAGGAAGAAGTACCATGATCATATTGCAGTAAACTGCAGAAAGACTAAATCCCCTGCTCTGTATAAACAGCCAGGGTAACAAAGAAGATAAACAAAATAACATTTGTCAATAGGTTAAGTAATATGAAAAGTCACCTTTACAAGAAAAAACAATTTTAAGTAATTGCATAACTAGATCTAAATCTGTTGTACTAGATACATATATATATATACTGTCTCGACACCGATGAAAAAAGAATATATATATATATATATATATATATACTGAATTTTATCCCTCATCTTAGAACAATGTGCTCAAATGTGCTGCACTCGTAACATTTTTATTTTATCTTATTTATAAAAAAAGTACTAGTGCTGCGCGCTCCCATTTGACACATTGCGTCATAAAGAGAGGATGATGCATCGTGCACTGGTATCTCCATTTAACACTAAAACTTGTTATCTTGTCACCAGCACCGTTTATGATATCATTCCAGTTAGATATAATTCAGTGGATATATGTGAGCAAAACCGTACATACTATCGTTGAGTGATAAATATTCAGGGTGGGGATTAATTGGCGCACAAACATCAGGTAACTTTGAAGATAATGCCAAAAGAAAACTAAAATTAAAAGTTATAATGTAGGTAACTTAATACACACATCAAATATTATTTTAAATAATCAACACGGAATGTAAGTCAAACTGATAGATTAACATTAGTTGTGTTCATTTCATTGCGTGCTTTATAATGGAATTTTATTAGAAATTTTGCTAGGTTGCCATATTTTTAATTTAAGTTTCATTTATTCTTCAAAAGTAATTTGTATACTTTTTCAAGTTTCAATAAACTTTGTAACTTTCATTATACTAAAAAAAGAAAGCAAATTGGTACACAACATACGCAATTAACTCAATATTTGTATTGCCAATATTAAAACTTTGAGGACCTCGTGTGACCGAACAAAGAATTTCTCTGCATTTTGGAATAAAATTTTTCGATTTCTTTTGATACAACAAAATTTTACCTGGAATTTGTCCGCCAATTAATCTCCACTCTGTATATATTATCTTCTAATTTTATCGAAATAAATATCCTCAGATTGTAAATTGTTTACTCATCTTAAAATTCTCATAAACTCAATTTTTATTAAAATCTATAAACTTACCCTGTTAACTTCCGGTTCCAAAATTTCACATTTACGCAACCGCTTGAAAGCATCGATTTCAGATTCTCCGTACAAGATTATGGGTTCTCCACGATCACGTAATCTCGATATGACTTCTTGTCTTGGAAGTACATTCGTTTCCAAACTATTTAAATCCGATTGACAACCTATAATTTTAATATCAATGTTAATTGTGAAATTGTTCAATAAAAGCTTGTTACTTTAAAAATTAGTCTACAATAATTAGAGCTTAAATTCTAGCCTAAAATAAAATATACAATGTTAAAGCAGTCCCGTCCCTTTAAATTATAATTGCAAATACATTAGAGTCCATGACAAAAATTAACATTTTAGAATTGGTAACAAATTGCCAGATGTGGTTAAGTAATGACTAGTGATTAGTCTCCAAATAAGAATAGAAACAGATCGACAGTAAATGATAATAACTCAGTAGTAGTGTTAATGTTAATACAGTTACAGTGTAATCACCTTCGTCAATGTTGTTTTTATGTACAATTTCTTCATTGGTTTGCTTTCCATATTTCTGTTGATACTCCTCGGTTTCTTTGGCAACTAATTCACCTCTTTTAAAATATTTTTTACCGCTAGTCTGGAATTATAACATTGTTATGAAGGTTGATTTAAATTATATTAGTCTATTTCTACCAATTAAAATAAACTTAAAAATTTAATTAAAAACAAAATTTGTATAAATAAGAAATAATAAGGTTATGTTTTTACCAGCAACGCTTTATCTTCCAATTGTTTCCGTTTTTTGGCAATTTCAGCCTTTAAAATATCCATATTAATTAATTACGTAAATTATTAAGCTTAAAATTTTATTGTTTTAAAATTTTTACGTGGGATAAAAAAATCATAACAGGAATGAATTTCGCGCACAATGCACAATTCACATTGTGTTTATTTATATTATGTGTGCTGACAATATAAACAAAAATATAATTTTACATAAAAAAATATTTAAATCGCAAGAGTATTTTATTTTATTAATTAAAATTAGCAAAAAAATTATTGGTTGTAGCAGCAGCCACTATTCCTAGCGGAAGTGACTTGACCACATCTGACGTTTCGTGGTCTTGGAGTTACGTTTTCAAAACTGAGATGCCAAATTTTGAACTGCTCAAATGGGGAAAACAAAACCCATGTGATCAATGGTATTGTAAACTGTCACTGTCATCGCGGATTTTAAAATAACCTCAACAAAATAAACAATACATTATAATAATTATACACAATTCTTTTGTTTAGTGGCTTAATAACCGCTCTTCCTTTATTAATAAACCTATTTCTATCAGCAATATAAATTATTTGATCCATAATTCGAACTGACAGAATACTTGTCATTTTTCATGTACAATATATCATGATCAATACATTATATTAATTATACACAATGCTTTTGTTTAGTGCCCAGCCTTAAAAATAGCCTATAGTCTACGTTATCTATGAAAACTGCTTTTCAGTCATTAATAAACCTATTTCTATCAGCAATATAATTTATTTTATCCATAATTCGAACTGACAGAATAATTGTCATTGGCTGCCATTTATCATGTTTTCACCATTTAAACATCTCAAAAGCGCCATCTATTAGATTTTACTTTTCTCCTATAAACAAGTTAATTAAATATTTTAAATTAATTTAAAAAGAGAACAAATATTCATTAATACGTATGTTCCAAGAAACCCCCGAATTGATTCCAAACCAGTTCAAAAACAGACCAATCAAATTGCCTATGAACAAGTACATAACAAAGGGCTTGATCATTACCAAGGTGAAGATAGCAACTTTTGTCTTAAAGGCACCTTTTTCACCAGTCTCAGAGATTCTCACCTCAAATCACACGTATTCACATATTTCCATGTTCCTTTTACCAGCTATGATGCGAGCGTGATCCGAGACTTTTACTTCTCTCCGCACCGATCAAGCAATATTTTGAGAGGTTGTGCTTCAATGAGAATTTTAACTTACATGAAATTTAGTTATTGATGGATAATTCAAGTGCGTTATACTGAATTTAACACATATGGGAAAATATAAACGTTATTAATTTTTGAAGTTGAAATGTTTTATATTGAATTGGAAAATTGGAAACATTTCAGGGAAACGGATTAGGTTTACAGGCAGTCCACGAATGGGACTGGGGACAAGTGCATTCCATGTATGCATTAGCCCCCCAATTACGTAGACATTTAATTTTCAGTATAAATATTATAATAAAATTGAATCGATTATTTAGAAAAGGGAACATGTCCATGTGCCCTTTTTGAATATGTGTCCGTTGTATGAGTAATTTTTAAAGGTAATTGTACCTACATAAGGGAGAAAATCATATCTTTTCATTACTACAAAGGATCGTTATCATCAAGTATGTTTCAAAATTTCTTTAGCAGTAAAATTTTTAAATAACAAAAAATGGACATGTTCCCAAATAACCGATTTTGTCAAAGGTTTTATTTCTACTATCTATGCTCTAAGCACACTTTTTTTTTAATTTCTCAATTTTTGTTGACATCCCTGTTATAGCACCAAATATTTTTTGTTCTTGGTTACTTTTTAATGTGGATATTATGATTCAAATTGTGTGGATTGGGAGTCCACTTGAAAACACTTGAGCTATAGTACAAATTTTATAGGTACAGATGCATGTTAAACCAGTTTTGGTGCAATCGGAAATAAATCAAGTGGTTGCTGATTTTCATAAAGATCAAAATATTTGGTCAAATGTTCGTTTTGATTTCAAATTCGTTGTAGATTTCAGAATACTTAAGCACTTTCAGTATTATATCATTTTATTGTATACAATAATAAGTACAGAGTAATAAATTCTATATTAAATTGATTTTACATCAAAGGGTGATAATGTAAATTAACTAAAAGATGGGTCTCATCCATCTCTTGTTAGATTCAAGCTATACCTTGTACAAAGAAATATTCAAAAATCTCTACGTTTCGTCGAAAAATCCCTATCCCAAAAATTGACCCTAAAAAATTAACGATTATTATCACAGCTATTGGCACACCTTGTACTAACAAGAGAGATGGTAACAAACCAAACACTAATTTAATGACAAAAGCAATTAATCAATTAAACAGTTGATACTACTGATACAAATAACTGGATGGACCGACGCTAATTAATAATACATGAGTATAATATGTGGGTGGGTTGTGCTGTTGTTAGAATATGTTTTAGTGACCCAAAAATGTTGGTGTTATTTTTGTTTAATGTGGCTGGTGAGCAAAATCATTCAGTCTTATTCAAGTACGTTTCATTGTTTTGATGTTCGAGAGTTTCTTTCTCGTGGTAGAGCTTCAGCAGTTCCATGGCGTCTTGCGCTTGGCGTTTTTCGATCAGGTAGCGACCGGATGCCTCTTTGAGCTGCTCCAAAAATATTTTGTCTGGAAATGTAATGTCGGCCAGGGAATCGGGATCCATATCGCTTAGCAATTCCAGTTCTGGTCCCCCTAATAACGAGACATGGCACAGGTTGTGCTTTAGTTTGTCCACTAAACCGACCAATTCGGGCCCACCTTTGCTGTCGTCCAATTCATCAATGGAGAGGCGACAGGGAGGCGCCGGAGGCATCCACTTTTGCTCAGTCATCAGCACCATCAGATTGGTGTTGGGTTCCAACGTAGCGAAATATTCATCGTCATCGATTTCAGTCCCATCCGCTTCCAGCACCTACAAGCAAGAAACATTTTTATGTGCAATAAACTCGCTCCGTAATATGGGGCCATAACTTATTTACGTTCCGGGCCTCGAGGGATTTTCGGTAATGCAGTTTGTAATATCACCTTGTTTTAAAATTACATGCTCAAACAAATCAATTGAATTTAATTTGAAATGTTATTTCCGCAACAAACAAACAAATAAACACCTGTTGCGTCTTTATAACATATTATAAAATAATTCTTTAGAAATTAAATTATTACATTTTGAAAACATCATTGCCTCGGTCTCCAAATGGGGACATATAACTACTGACTTAACAATTGTCTGCCGGTGACACGGCGCAATCAGACCCCCATTGTGTGTCACATCCTGCAAATAAGCTAGAATTATATTTCACAGCGCGAAAGGGAGGATGGCATCATTAATATATGTTAAAGTGGCCATTCAATGAGTTTGTTGCGTCAGTCTCGGTTTAATTATAGAGCTGGAATACCATTTTTATTGGTGAAATAATTGCATTTATGTACTATGTACCATATACGAGTTTAATCCGTTGGAAGAGATTGGGTATGAATTAGCAATTAGTGTGGATCATAAAATAAAATTTCTGTTGGCATAAATATATTATTGATGTTTCTTCAGATAATAAATTAAATCCTGACTTGTGAAGGCTTAGAATTTAATCAACCTACCCAACTATTGCGTAATCAAGAAATTAAATTTAAAAAAACATAAATCAAAGGTAAAATAAATAAAAGGTAATATCCAATTTCTCGATTACACAATCCAAGTGGGTGGTGAATTACAATAATTATTGAAGAAATTGAACATGTAGCAAACCCACTCACGCATTATTAAAATTCTATCTTACCCTCATCGGCAGTAAGTATAGTTACAAAACCTTGTACCATCGTGGCTTAAATTTACGCTTAACTAAGCCACAGTTAACTTTGAAGGTTGCTTTAATTCCCACTTCATTGCACCGACATATTTTAAGCATGGTTTAGAAAAGCAAAGTTTAATATATATTATACATGGCAACTTCGCTTATTTAAAAAAAAACGATGGTAAGCGTTGGCGGTTGTTTGACTTATTTAATGGGTTAGCCAATCATAACAGTGCACTTTCTCGCTTAGATAGAAAATAATATATAACATATTTATAATAAGAAGGTGACGTCAATGTTATCAACAGTGAATGTTACAATAACATTTTAATCGTGTTGAATAAACGATCTTCTTTTTTATTAGTGGTATTAATATTCATGAAACATACAAAAAAAAACCCAAAGGAATCATTATTAATTAATATTTATTTAATAAATTTGAGAGATGTAGACAGATGGTTACAATTATTAGGTTAAATTTTCACTAAATCCACAGTATTGATGGCTTAAATTTAAGGGCCGCTTAAGGCTCTAAGCATCCCGTAACTGCAAACGGGCTTTAGCAAATCAGTTCCAATTGCAATAAATATTACACATGTGCAAGAATTACAACGATAAGTGCACTAGCGCTAAGCAACACATATTTTATTTTAAATTCCACCGACCAACCGACCAAATAGTTAAAAACAATTTTTAAATATTTTCATTGAAAATAAAATTTTCTGCAGCATTTTCAAAATGCTTCCTTTAAAAACAGGTTCAAACAGTGACTTAGTAAGACAATTTAATAAATATCTTTTTTTAAAATCTTCAAATAATAATATTATTCTCCAGAACTTTTTAAATCTTCTACCACTCAAAAAATTGTTTAAGTAAATTTAAATTTTGTTATATTCAAAATGACGCATACATATAGCATTTCTAAACATGAGATAACATTTTCTAATGATAAGCAATATATTATTTTAATTAGTTGAAGATATTTTCCCAATTAATCGAGTAGTAGTATTTGTTTTTGTTGAGTTCAAACCAACGTTGCTTGCCTTACAAACATTTGACATTGGCCGTACTGGATATGCTACTCCGGCGGTTTCAATCAATCTATTATGTTATTATATAATGAATGAATGTATATAAAATGTAATAAAAATCATCAGTAATTTATCACTGGAAACATATCACAGTAGCAATTTAGCAACAGTAAAAATTTACGACAACACATAAATAAAATAAATTGTGCAATAATCCTTATTGTCCTCTACTATTCCACCTCCAACATGTTTTTTTACTTTATTATAAAGGAAAGAGGATAAATAATAAAGAAAAAAATAAACCCCCACATTCGTGCTTTTCATTTTGATTCTGTTTAAACACGCATGGGGGTAAGCGAACGACATGCAATAGCAAGTAATGTAGTTTAGTACTCGTTTTTTATTGCTAAGATGCTACGTCTGTGTTTCAATTTATTCAAAGAATGAATTGAAGTATAATTAAAGCACACTGCAGCTTTTGTCGCACAAAATTAAGAAGTAAAAGAGATAAAATCTCGCAAGAAAAGAATACAGTGAGAAACATAATGGCTCAATTTAAATAAAAATTAACTAACGTTAATTTAATTAAATATACCTTCCAAAATATTTATCAATGTTTATCAACTGATTAATTTAGTTTGAAAGTTTTGAACTGGCATAGAGATTATATAAATATGGTAAATGTTTTAGAAAGCAAGTGTATTTTGTTAAGTTTTTTTATTAATTTTCACAAATTGTCATTTAAGTAGTAGTAAACATATTTATTGATTATTATTACATATTATATAAAAATANTCTGAATGTAATTACAAAGATTACTTTGATGCTCAAAAATTATTAACACTGTCGTCTTTATATACTTATGAGTGTTTACTTTAAAAACATCCATCGGTATAAGAAATTCATGACGCGTATAACACGAGGGAAAAAGAAAATGCATATCTAAGTGCACAAGTGTATTGAATCTCAAACGAGTGAAAAATATTATACAATAAATTTTATTATTATTAAAAATTATTTATTAATTTTACTATAAACTTAATAC